>JASFAX010005692.1:0-35090 GCA_030737875.1 Allium sativum
AGGATCATTCATAAGAAGAAAGCATGGAACCACGTTCTCTAAGAACATGAAGGAATGAAACGCATCATCGACTCGCCCGATGTCGGATCGCACACTATCGACTCGCCCGATGTCGGATCGCACACTATCGACTCTCCCACCATCGGATCGCGTCTCGACGGATCGCCCCCACTCCATCAGCGGAACGAAACCTCTATGCGGCTCGATCCGAACCTATATTGTTGCCCAGATTAGACCGATCCGATCCACTGATGCATGGCGAACCCTCTGACACGTTCAAGCATGAGCTAGTCTTCAGCGATCCGAGACGCACGGATCTAGCGACACGTGTCCCTAACCGTCATTCTGACCGATTCTCCTCACCTGCACGATCCGATTTTCAAGGGGATCGCGACACCTGTCCACAACGGCTAATTTGACTATTTCTTTAACGGAGGCGATGCGATCCGATGTTCTCGGGATTCGTGCCACGTGTTACCACGACCCGCCTGACAGAATCAGCTATAAATAGCCCAGAGCTTGGCATTTTTTAGGATCCTTTTTGGCAATATTGAGTACTGAATCCACCATTATTGTCAAAATACTAGAGTATTGAGAGAAATCCTTGATTGTATTAGCTTTCAAAGTATAATCAATAATATATAAAGTGGACGTAGGCTCGTTAACGCCGAACCACTATAAATTCTGTGTGTTATTTTCTTTTTCCTCATTCTTCAGTTGAAACTCTATAACATTCGGAACAATATGGGTGTTAGGTCCAAATTTTGATCTAACAACGTCATTCTCGATTTCATCTTAAATCACGAAATCACAAAATCAGAAAACGCGAAATCACGAATTTCAGAAAATACTAAAATCGAAATTCGAAATAAAAGGAAAACATCACAAGATCAAAACCGAGAAGAAAATCATTCGAAACCCTAAAAAATAAAATAAAAATGTCGATCAACAAAATCCCAATGGAAATCAGAATTGAATGGAATAAAAATATTTTACAAACGATGGAAATCACAATTGAAGACGTCGAAATTGTTGAAACAATTTTTTTAGATTGGAAATGGTTTTTTGTTTTTCATTTTACCAGTACAGCAGTTCGTAGGTATCATTTTTGTATTTTTGTAGTTATCATTTTGCCTGTTTTTAACTTTATAACGTAGCAGCAATTTTTAGTTATCATTTTTCTATTTTTTTAGTTATCATTTTTCCTTTTTTAACTTTAAAAACATAGCAGCAGTTTTTAGTTATCATTTTGCTATTTTTGTAGTTATCATTTTTACCGTTTTAACTGTGTTTCATGTTTTTTCAGGAGATTTTGTTGTTGTGTTAATTTTGAAGTTATATTGTTGTATCAGCTTTGAAACTAAGTCGAACTTTTTTCATTTTAATCAATAAAACTGTGATATAAATTTTTTTCCCATTATTTTACCTTCAAAACATTGCATCAGTATTTAGGTATCATTTTTCTAATTTTTAAGGTGTTATTTTTTCTGTTTTAACTGTGTTATGTGTTGTTTTGATGTGATTTTATTGCTGTGTTAATTTTGAAACTGTTTTTTTGCATCAACTTCGTCACTCAGTCGAACGTATTTCGTTTTATTCAATCAAACTGTGATGTAAACAATTTTTGCATTAATTTTTCTTAAAAACATTAATGCAGTTTGTAAGTATCATTTTCCTATTTTTTGAGGTATCATTTTATATGTTTTATTCAATCAAACTGTTATGTTTTATGTTATATTTTGTTATCGGTTTTATAAGTTGGTACGGCTAAGTTAAAGTTTTTCTCATTTTCAGAGTTCATGAATATCCGTTTTTTAATATTGTAGGTATTCATTTGTTTGTTATATTTTTTCATTAGTTTTTCTTCAAAACATTAAATCAGTTATTAGGTATCAGTTTTCTATTTTTTTGAGTATCAGTTTTAATGTTTTAACTGTGTTAAGTTTTTTTCATGTGATTTTTTGTTGTATTACAGTAAAAATGATACCTTAAAAAAAATATAAAAATGATTCCTTCAAACTGCAGTAATGTTTGACATAACAGAGAAATTACACTAAAAATGATACCTTAAAAAATATAAAAATGATACCTTAAAACTGCTTTGATGTTTAACATAACACATAAACTACAGTAAAAATGGTAACTAAAAAAATAAAAAAATGATAACTAAAAACTGCTGCTATGTTTTAAAGTTAAAACAGGAAAAATGATAACTAAGAAAATAGAAAAATGATATCTACGAACTGCTATACTATTAGTGATTAAAAAAAAACATTTCCAATCACGAAAAAATTATTTCAACAATTTCGACTTCTTCAACTGCGTTTTCCATCATTAGAAAAATATTACTATTCAATTCAATTGTGATTTGGAATGGATTTATGTTGTTCGACAATTTTTTTTCTAGGGTTTTTGTTTCTCGCAATTTTTGTTTCGAATGCTTTTCTATTCGATTTCGTGATATTTGAATTCGATTTCAAATTTCGTTTTTATTTTATTCTGAAATTTGTGATTTTGCAATTCATGATTTCGTGTTTTTTGTATTTCGTGATGACTGATGCGCAAGAGGAGAGAAGAAGAAAGAAGCGGCCGAATTTTTTTTTCCAGTGTGTTGTCCTTTAGGATAAAATATTAGGCGGCTGTCCTCATGGATAAAATTTAGTGGGCTTTTGTCCTTAAATTTTTTTTTTCCCTTATGATAAAGAATAAATTTAACTCATAGAAACATTACCTGTAAACTATGTTATTCTCCCATGACTTGCGGTCACTGCAAACCAACAAGTAGTTGATTTTATCACAACTTTATTCTCATTTAGAAAAAACAAATAGCTCATCCCAATGGCGAAACAAAATAAATTAAACTAGTAGCGATTGGATTCGATGAGAAAATTGGTATAAAAAATATATATACAATTTCAACTTTGATTCCCTAACTGCAACAATAATTGAATTATCATTTCTAATTCGGTTTCCAAGGCAAACTGAAGGTTATCATCAAAAATCGAACAAGAATTTGAATTTGAAGAAGATTTTGGAAGTTCGATCTTGATTTGGAATTTGAAATCTAATTTTGATTTCAAAATCGAAATCGATTTCAAAATCTAGATCGAAATCGATTTCAAAATCATAGCCAAGGTTGCTTTCTGAACCAATATCTAGCACTAGGAAGTAAAATCAATCAATCAAAAAAATGAATTAATCAATCTCTAACAAAAAAAATGAATGGGTCAACAATGCTTAGTCGACGAAGAAAAAGAAGATGCATTACCTCGAGGCAATCAAAATGGGCAAAAGCATAAAATTGATCAATAACAGGACAATAGTGTCTTGTTTCATTTTACTTTTAGGAGCGAATGGAAATACGTCTATGCTTAGTCTTTTGTACAAAATGGGACGAAAGTACAGATATGAACCGAAGAAAATATAAATATATAATTGGGGGAAGGAGTAAGCTAGAAAAACGAAATCTTGTGGAAGAAGTAGACGAGATTGCCTATGGACGAGAAACATGAGGCGTATTATTTTGGCTTTATAGAAATTGATTTTAGATAAGTGACAATAAGTAGACCTCGCTAACTGTCGGTTTGATAACAAAACTCACGCACAGAGCTCGTGCCATAACGCTTGTATAAATAAACAACTTATTGAAATGGATCTCATAGGTTGACAAACTCTTTTCGTTTCAAGTAACTATTATAATTATGTTCATTTTTGATCATCAGTGGCGAGTCATGTAACTCATACGTCTTGTAATCATGTTTCACGCTATTATCATGTAGTAACAACGAGCATCTGATTGATTAATCTCACATAATTTCCAGACTACCAAACTGGTGCTTTCCTCTTTGCTATGTCATCATCTAATTTGTCCCCATATGAAAATACATTAACATTTAGATGGTTACCAATATGACAAGATAAAATTTTGAAACAAACTCGTCATTTTGTGGAAAAATAAAATATACTGACATTCATATCTGTTTTACAATGCTAAAGATGGTTAGCTAATAGTTGACAAACTGTTAAATGTATAGAAATAAGTTATCTATATACAGGGCCGACCCATTGGGCTGGGTTGCCCAAGACAAAATTAAGTCGAAGAAGGAAAACGTGAAGGGGGCAGCAAGCAGAACAAAAAATTATGCTTACAGCAAGGTTCGAACTTGCAACAATTTGCCCCCTCTTCAAAAAGTCAACCACTAAGCTAAGCAACTATCTTGTAATTTCTTATTCTACAAATTTATTTGAAGTGGTTATAAAATTCTTCTTCCTTTTGAATGCCCCCAGCAGAGAGGGTTCCTCAATTCCATGGCCTCGTGGGCCTTGCCAATGGGTCGGGCATATATATATATATATATATATATATATATATATATATATAGGTGTGGCTATTGGGTTACAAAATTAAACACATAATTAAAGACACAAATTCTGGAACGTAAGATTTGTTTGTCTCTACGTAGAAGGTGGAATTCAGAGGTATATCTAGTGGTTGAGATTGCTTATGTCTAAATTTTTGTCACCATTTTATGTCTAAATAAACTTTCCCTATATACACTCATGTTCACCAGCACTGTAACACCCTGTAATTTTAAAACATAATATAAGAGATAATTAAAAAATAATTAATTTTTATTGAAGAATTAGATGAAATAGGTTACGCGATTGCGTTCGTCTCGGAATTCTGCTTGAGATGGAGTTCGAGTTTATGTAAAATGGATACCGTATGAAAAAGTTATGGACTAAAGAAGTTGGGCAGAAAAATCAGAAAACAGGCTGGGATAACTGGTGCACTTGTGAAGTGCACGAGAATAAAAATGCACTGGCGCACTTGGGAAGTGCGCCCATGCCGAGGCAAAACCTGCGCAGAATTCTGGAGAGTTCTCTGATGACGTGTCCTTCGGGGATTGGCTGGATGACGTGTCTTTTGAGCTATGTGGTTCTGATGATCTCTAATCTAATCTAAAGGCCCTAACTCACCTAATACATCTATAAAAACACACGTAAACCTAACTCTAATTTCATTACACTAATTCATTGCATCACCATGCTGCTCTAATCTAAATTAAAAATAGTCTCTCTTCTCTTCTCCAAAGCAAATCAGAATTAGAGTATTCAAATTGGAAGATAAGAATCAAATTCTACAACAACGGTTTAGCTAATCAAATTCAGAAATCAAATTCAGATCTACTCTCTCTTCTTAATCTTGTCGTTGTGAGTCTAAGTTACTTTCACATATAATTAATTTAAAAGTGATTGTGATAGGATTGTAAATTGGATTTTATGAACATACCTGTAAGATGAATCATATCAAGTTTGTAAATTCTTATCTTTTAGATTCATGCCCAAAGTACTGTTATCATATGCCTAATTGGATCTATTTTATTGTTCTATGCCAGTTCATATTTCATATGCCTATGTTTATGCCAGACTTGATGCTTTGATTCTCTTCCTTACCTCTCTTCCTTTTTATTTTATGAGATTAGTCTAACTTCGAGCCTAACATATTACGTTGAATTATACGTACGATTTACGTGGGAACGTTGTGAGAAAAAGTTTGGGAAAATATTGAATAATGTGTTACTGGGCATAAATTGATTTGTAATCACGTAGTTGATTTGGGGCATAATTATGTGTAACTTGTATACATGAGATTTGGCATAAGTTGGATGTGGGCATAATTGGATATAATTTGTATACATGAAGTTTAACATAAATTGTTAATAACAATGAACGCAATTTGATTTGGGCGTAAATTGGCATAACATGTATACATAAGATTATAGACCTAATTTGGATTAAAATTATGAACATAATTTAGATTGGAAATTATGGGTAATTGGGATATAATTTAATCCAAGATTTAAAGTTGGGACTTGAATCAAGAAAGTGATAATGAACGCCTAAGACATGAGATTAGACTTGATTTGCGGTAGAAGTCTTCCCGGAACCGCCCGACATATCCAGCAACCGCAAACGATAGTCTAATGTGAGCGGTCAAAGGCAGAAATTAAATGCGTATAATGCAAAGACACGAGGTTAGATTCAGATTGCGGTATAAGCCTATCTGGAACCGCCCGGCAAATCCAACAACCGCAAACCAGTAATCTAATGTGGGAGGTCTTGCAAGATTGCGGTTATAATAAATTAATGAACACTTAACCAAGATAAGGCATGTAATAAGACATGGGGATTAAGTGGGTGACATGTGATATATAAATAGAAGCACTTAATCAAGGTGAAACGTGTGATTATACATGGGGATAAAGAGGGGTTAAGTGGGAATTCCTAGTGGGGACCAAGCTTAGGAAAGAAGCTTGTGTCAAGTGAGTGGACCCTTTTCAACCAGTAACCCATTTAGTATCTATGTGAGCTCGAACTAGGTCGTGGATGGGAAACGCTTACTGGGTTTGATTGTAAGAGGTCAATTAAGAGTTAGCGATGGCAATGCAAGTCCAACAGAGTCATGTGCGTGCGTGGGTCCGGGCTGGTTGGTAAGACGCTGTTGCATCGTGTAGGTATAAGCCGTGTATTTCAGTAGCATCGGGTTGCCACTTTAGGGAGTGATACACCCTACTGTGGGACCAACACGGGTATCTACGAGTTAGGAACCCGATCAAATGGGGAAGGTTGTGTGTACAACAAGTGGAGATAGGAGCAGGCGACACCTATGATAACAGCTAGGAGTACACGAAACTACCATTATTATTATTATTATTATTATTAGTGGGGAGGGGACAACTAGTGGTGGTGGGAGCAAGTGGGGCACCTACGAGAGCAGCTAGGAGTACATAAGCGATCAAGGAGGATAGTGGGTATATCTAGTGGTGATAGGTGCACAAAGGTTACCTATGATGGTAGCTAGAAGTACACGAAACTATCATCATTCTATTTAGCCAAGAGGGATCATCTTTTAGTATGAAACTTGTATCGATGCATCCTATAGTGATTAGAAGCGCAGCCAACATCTTATTGCCTTGCAATATTTGCTTATGTTACAGTCATCTCTTATATCTAGTTTATATTCTTATCCTGTTACTTTACTGAATATATTGTTAAAGTCACTAGACTCGCCAGACGTATGTCTGACACCTTTTTATTTCGCCTCTTTTCTTTCTCCCTCCACCCCCGGTCCTCAGGGTGGGAATAGTTAAGCTTGAATTGGATTCCTTTCTTCTTAAAGTGCTTGGAAGTGTTGAAAGTAATGCTCAGCTTTATCTCTTTTTCATTATGGCTATTTGGAGTGGGATTATAGTTTTACTTTTATGTACTATGATAATAATTATGTACAAGATGGATATTTGTGTACTTGACTCTAGTATGTGGGTTTAATGTTGTAGCCAAACATGTTTTGCATTTCTACTGCAATGAATAAATTTTGAATTTCCTTAAGTACCCTTTTATATATCGGTCTTGTGATATTCTGTTCTATACTCTTATAATACTCCATGAAAGTTAATGCATTCCCTTAGTGAGTGACATTAATAGATGTGGGGTGTTACACGTGGTATCCGAGCTGAAAGTTATCAGAACAGATAAAAGATTTTGAAAACCGTTTTCAAAAGCATTTTTAGAAAGAAGTATTTTCAAAAACATGTTTTAAAGAGGATATTTTCAAGAGAAAGGTTTGTTATGAAAAACATAATCCCCAAAAGCCATATATCTTTCTTTCGATTCTTTACTTGAATCTCTTTTTCCTTTCTTTTTGCCATAGTTCCGTAGGCATGTTAAAACTATGGCACATGTCAGAGGGCAAAGTAGTGTCTAACCTCCATCAGTAACCGCAGTAGTTTGACCTGCGGCTAATCTTCTTTCAAGCTTCGTAAGGTTTTCCGTGCGATGGAGGCAGCTTTCGAGAGACTTGTTAACATGTTACACAAGGATGGTAAAAATGAGAATGAGGGAGTTTAGGCTAAGGAGCACAACCCAAGGATGAGAAACTTGTAGATATGGCTTTAATCCACGAAGAAGGTAAAGGTGAAAAGAAAGTGGAAGAATCACAGAAGAAGAAAGTAGAACCTAAGAAGGTTGGAGAGAATAATAAACCCCGTGACAAGAGGAAGTGTCTTTATTGTGGTATAATGGGTCATGTAATTAAGGACTGTAGGAGGAAGAAGAAGCATGGTTGTTTTCATTGCGGTGCGGCATGACACATGATTAAAGACTGCCCGAGGAGGCAAGGGCAATGACAGAGGACATGATCTACTTCTGGAGGGCAGGTTCATGCTCTCATGGCACCAGGACAGGAGAGAGGTAGACACAATTTTGTTGAAAGTTTGATTTTCCTTTTTGATCATCCTGTTCGAACTTTGTTTGATTCTGGCGCTTCACATTCGTTTATATCTGCTTTGTTAGTTGAAACACTGCACCTAAATACTAGCTTAGTTATGGATCCCATTGTAGTCTCAAATCTTATTGGTGGTTCGGATCATTTATCTCTGATTTTTCGGGATTTGAGAATGTCTATCTTGCGCGTTAAGTTTGAATGCAACGCTTATGTGCTTGGCTTCACGGGCTATGGGTTGATTCTAGGAATGGACTGGCTAGCCAGATATGGTGCCATTCTCGACTGTGAGAAGAGGGTAGTTAGACTATTGACTAGTTTGGATAATACTCTCGATATTGATGATTTTCAATCTGTTCGAGTAGTCCGTGAGTATGCAGATGTCTTTGAGGAGGTTAGGGGCTTCCTCCAAAACGCGAGATAGATTTCCATATATACTTGATGGACAATGAAAATCTAGTTGCATTGCCTGTGCGCCACATGGCTCCTAGAGAAAGGAGGGAGCTTAGTAAACAAGTGAAAGAGTTGCTTTAGAAAGGATTTATAAGGAGAAGTATCTCGGAGTGGGGTGCTCCTGTTGTTTTTGCTACGAAGGCTGATGGTTCGCTTAGATTGTGCATGGACTATAGGGAGCTGAATAAAGCTCAAGAAGAAGAACAGACACCCATTGCCGAGGATAGATGATTTGCTTGATCAATTGGTTGATGCTTCGGTTTTCTCATAGTTGGACTTAGCTACATGATTTCATCAGTTGAGGGTAGCCGAGGATAGTATAGATAAGACTTCCTTTAGAACTCCCGACGGTTTTTTCGAATGGCTCGTCATGCCTTTTGGTTTGACAAATGCACCCGCAACTTTCGTAGACTTGATGAGTAGGGTGTTTAGGGAGTTTCTAAACAAGTTCGTGGTGGTCTTTGTGGATGGCATTTTGATATTCTCTAAAAGCGAGGAAGAACATGCCCTGCATCTTAGGGAAGTCTTAGAGACCCTTCAAACACATCAACTCAAAGCTAAGTTCTCCAAATTTCATTTTTGGAGGAAGGAAGTGAGGTTCTTAGGACACGTGGTCTCTAAGGAAGAGATAGTAGTGGATCCCGCGAAGGTGGTGGCAATTCAAGATTGGAAGGTTCCTAAGAATGCAACAGAAGTAAGAAGTTTTCTTGGTTTGGCAGGCTATTACAGAAAGTTCATCAAGGACTTTGCCAAGATATCAGCCCCACTTACACGGTTGACGAAAAAGAATTTGACCTTTTCTTGGGATGTTGACTGTAACGATGCTTTCCAACGTTTGAAGAGGGCATTGATGACAGCTCCAGTTTTAGTTTTTCCTGATGGGAGTAAACCATTCACAGTGTATACCGATGCTTGCAGGACAGGGCTTGGTGCAGTTTTGATGCAAGGGGAAAGAGTGATATGTTATGGTGGAAGGCGGTTGAAGGTCCATGAGAAGAATTACCCTACCCATGACTTAGAGTTAGCTACCATAGTTTTTGCGCTTAAGTCTTGGCGTCACTATTTGCTATGTGAGAGGTTTGAGTTGTATACAGACCATAAGTCATAAAAATATTTGTTCTCCCAAAAAGATTTAAACTTAAGGCAACAAAGGTGGATAGAGTTCTTAACATCCTATGATTTTGAGATTGCATATACCCCTGGCAAAGGTAACGTTGTAGCTGACGCCTTGAGTAGAAAGAAGTTGAATTTGAGTCCTTTGTTGGTCGAGCAGCAGAGTTTAGAGTATATCTCTACCTCTGACTTTAGACCCTCTGCTGATTATGTACCCGGTTTGTTGGCATCGTTAGAGGTATGACCTACGCTTTTGGGACAGATAGGTGCAACACAGCGAGAAAACCCACAGTTGATAGAGATAATAGACCAGCTCATCAGAGGGGAGTCTTCGAGCCATCTTAGTAGGTATACTATCGATGACAAAGGTTGGTTGCGTAGGGATGGGAGACTTTGCGTATCTCGAGATGAGAGTTCGAGAAAGATAATCCTTGGAGAAGCACATCGTTCTAAGCCGACAATACATCCCGGTGGAGACAAGATGTATAAGGACATGAAGCGAGTTTTCTTTTGGGCCGGAATGAAGAAGGACATGGCTGAGTTCGTTTCTAGATGCTTAGTGTGCCAGCAAGTCAAGGCTGAGAAAAAGAAGCCTGGTGGTTTGCTTCACCCTTTAGAGGTTCCACATTGGAAGTGGGAAAGTGTTTCCATGGATTTCGTTGAGGGATTGCCGAGGTCAAGGAAGGGTATTACGGGGATTTGGCTCATAGTAGATAGACTTACCAAGAGCGCCCATTTCATTCCCGTTAAGAGTAGAAGAACAACGACATAGTTAGCATCTGTTTATCTCCGAGAGATAGTTCCTCTACATGGCATACCTTCCAGTATCGTCAGCGACCGAGATCCCATTCTCACCAATGAGTTTTGGAAGAGCTTGCAAGAGGCAGTGGGAATGCAATTGTGTTTGAGTACTGCTCATCACCCTCATACGGACGGCCAAACAGAAAGAGTCAATCAGATTCCAGAAGATCTTTTGAGATTATGCATCTTGGACATTGGGGGGACATGAGAGGAACACTTTCCATTAGTAGAGTTCGCTTACAACAACAGCTATCGGACTAGTATTGGCATGACACTTTTTGAGGCTCTATATGGACGACATTGCCGATTACAGACTTGTTGGTGGGAATCTACGGATAAGATTTTGCTTGGGCCCGAGATGATTAGGGAAACTTTAGAGAAGATAGACTTGATTCGAAGACGGCACAGGACCGGCAAAAGTCATATGCTGCTAAGAGAAGGACCGATCTTGAGTTCAGTGTTGGAGACATGGTGTTTATTAAAGTATCACTGTTGAGGAATGTAATTCGTTTTGGATCTGTAGGGAAATTGGCACTAAGGTTCGTAGGGCCATTCCCATTACAGAAAGAATTGGATAGATGGCCTACAGAGTGAAGTTGCATGAGAAGCTTAGTGGTGTTCATGACGTATTTCATGTGTCGCATTTGAGAAAGTGTTTACACGATACCACGGAAGTAGTAGAGCCGAGCATGCTTAAAGAAGTGGAAGTAGAGCGAGATGCCACGGTTAGACGAGTTCCTACATGCATCCTTGGATCGGAGGTCAAGAAGTTACGCAACCGAGAGGTCAAGTTGGTTAAAGTCCAATGGGGAGATGATCAAGGAGACGCGACTTGGGAGACTGAAGACAAGATATGTGCGTCGTACTCTTTCCTTTTTGAGGGTATGTTCTTAACTTCTCCTTTTTCTACCGCTTTGTTGATACTTGTTCTATCATTTAAGTGTATCCTCTCGATTATATCTTCGATCTTTAGGTAGAAAAACCTATGGTTGTAAACATGTGTTTGAGACATGTTATGTTTGATGGATGCAAGTGGATGTAAGTGTTTGCTAGTGGTTGCTCGTGGATGCATTTACACACACATTAGGCATTAGATCAGCTCAATCACTTTCATATTGCATATGAATGAGTGTGCATATTTAAATAAATGGATGTATATTGAATGTGTTATCGTATGGATGCTGCATTTGAATGAATGACTGTGCAATCATATAGAAATGATATGTATCATTAGGATTCTTTTGCATACATAATGGATGCATGGCACTATCAAGGTTTGCATTAAAGTGGTCAACTGAATCAGTAGACCGCCTGATCTTTGCATTAGATAAGGAACATATACACACACTTTTGCATATGTTCATATAACATTGGAAATCTTTTAAGGACAATGGATGCTTGTGTATGATGGATGGGTAGATAGATGATTGGATGGTAGGATACATTCTTCTTAACATGAAGATTTCGGGGACGAAATCCTTTAAGGAGGGGAGAATGTAACACTCCGTAATTTTAAAACATGACATAGGAGATAATTAAAGAATAATTAATTTTTAAAGAAGAATTAGGTGAAACGGGTTACCCCATTGCATTCATCTCGGAATTCTGCTTGACATAGAGTCCGAGTTTGCATAAAACGGATAACGTATGAAGAAGTTATGGACGATAGAAGTTGGGTAGAAAAGTCAGAAAACAGGCTGGGATAACTGGCGCACTTGTGAAATGCGCCAGAACAAAAATGCACTGGCGCACTTGCGAAGTGCGCCCATGCCGAGGCAAAACCTGCACAGAATTCTGGAGAGTTCTCTGATGACGTGTCCTTCGGGGATTGGCTGGATGACGTGTCTTTTGAGCTGTGTGGCTCTGATGAACTCTAGTCTAATCTAAGTGTAATAACCCGGAAATCTGAGCCAATTTAAAATTTTTATTTTGGCAATTTTAATGAATTTTGAATATTTAAAATGATTATTTTAAATAATAACGACGAAAAATTTATTTTGAATAGAATTAGAACGTATATATTTATTTGAATCGACGTTAGAACATAAATATTTATTTTAAATTATAAAAGGAATTGATAATGGCGCGGTAGTTCGAAAATTCGATTTCAAATTTCAAATGAATGTACAGGATTCAAGATAAACCGGATTTTGGCGAAACCAATAATATTAGAATCTATTTGAGAATATCTTTCCAACGAATCCGAAAAATTGAAATTTCCTAGCGGGATTAAAAAGATATGCCCAGTTGAAAATTCAGAATAGTCGCTATGGAATTCTGGCCCTTAAAAATGGAAATTTTGCAAACGACAACGGTTTTCGACGAAACCTCTTTTGTTAGATCCGTGATGTCAAGTTATTGCTAGGTTTCAAAATTCGTAATTTTATGAATCAATATGTGAGCGTGGCGAAGTTAAACATGTTTTGACAGTTTCAGTGAATTTCGATCGACTAGAAAATGACCATTTTTCAAATGGTCTTAGAATTCGACGAAATTTGTTTTGTTAGGACCGTATCGTCAATACGAATCTAGAAATAATTTTTCGGTAATTTTTAGAGTCCGTATGTGGCTTCGGTAAATTGAAATGTAAGTTTAAAATTGAATATATAGATTTATAATTTAATTTCGATGGAAACTGATCGAAACGGTCGAATTGGCTTACGGGACATATCCCATTGTGTTCAAAAGGGGGTAATTAGCTAGGGACAACAGTTGGTGGGTTCGATTTCGAGTTGAAAATAAAAAGTTGCTCTTAGGAAATTTAAAATAATTATATATATATATATATTATATTATATATCCCTCCCTCTCTCTGGATTCTCTCTCCCCATCGTTTTTAAAGTGAAAAAAAGAAGAGAGGAATGATGCGGAGGAACCCTACCCGCCACGAGGATCAACGCTGTCGCGCCCAGCTGGAGTCCCCCCTCGCGCTGCCAGCCGCCACTCGAGCCCTCCAGCCTCCCTCTCTCCTCGTCCTCTCATCGTTAGAGGAACCCCGAGACCCCCCAATCCACAAACCCTAGCCGCGCCCTGAGCATCACAGCCCGCCGCCACCACCTACGACCGACGCCCCCTCCGACGATCTCAAATCCCCCCTTCCTTGTCCAACTAACTGTAAGTCAATTTAATTTAATTATTTTTAATGAGCATTGGTTTTTATTTTTCTGTTTTTATAAAAAACCAACTTGGTTATTTTCAGATTTTTAAAAAAGAAAAGATTTGGCTTTTAAAACAAGAAAGATTTGATTTTCAAGTGGAAGAAAGGTTTAATCTTTACATAGCATTCGTATGGATTTTTTTTTAATATAGATTACAAGGTGATAAAAATATGGTTTTATTTCATATATTAAAAGTAAAAAAGATTTGATTTTTAGCTTTTAAAAAATTCGATTTTTAACATTGGAAAGAAATGATTTTTAACCATAAAAAGAATATATTTTTATTTAAGAAAAGTTATATTTTTATTTATGAAAATTTATATTCTTATTTAGAAAAGGATTATATTTTTAGTCAAGGAAAAAGGTATGATTTTTAGTTAGGTTAAAATATAATTTTTAGAAGATAAAGATTTGATCTTTATGCGTTTGACCTTAAAATAAAAAAATATCATTTTTATATATATGAAGTAGTGTTAAAAATTCGATTTATATATATATATATATGTAGTAGAATATAAAAATACGATCTTTATATATAAAAATGTGATTTTTATATAGAGAATGGCGAGAGAAAAATATGATTTTTATTATATAAACATCGCTATAAAAATATGATTTTTTTTTAGATAGAGAATATAAAAATTCGATTTTTATATATATGAAGTAGCATATAAAGATTCAATTTTTAACTATATAAAGACTCGATTTTTAATTATATAAAGTTTTGGTTTTTACAATATAAAAATATAATCTTTATATAGGAAGTAGCGTTGTTAATAATGTGATTTTTAACATATGTCGCGTGAAACAGATCTCGTTGGAAGCGAGGTGAAGATTTCCTACATATGAAGAGTCGCGGTGGATTGGTTTAGCTAGTCTGTGAGAACTCCTCACTTTTATTTTGATTTCTAGTTTGAAATATATACTAGGATGCAGACGGTGCTTAGCAGCACCCAATACCCGTTGTCCACAGACCATGGATGACTTGTTTGTTTGAATTGCTGTGTTGTGAAATTTTATTGTGTCATGTGGAATGGAATAAATATTTTATAGTGGAAAATATTTTATAGCTAAAAATATAATTTTTAACGTGAAATAAAATAAATATTCATTTACAAATCGAACGATTTGTTTATGTACACCAATTTGACTGATATTGATTGGGACGATAAATTTTACACATCACCCAATTGCATAAATAAAATCCGTGTTTGATTGTTTGAAACCCCACACGGGTGTTGAGATGAAATTGGACATACACTAATCCCAATAATTAGTTATATGTCGATTGATTGATTGACAGGCTGTTATAAGCGTTGAATATTTATATTTGATGCTTATACAGTGTGGAATGCACTTTGGATGATGGTTGATTCTTTATCGTTGCTATTATATACATGTGTTGTATGGAATCCATATAAATAATATTATATGGTTATTGAGTGGGTCTCATTCCAATTTAGAAAAAAAATTATATTCATGTGTTAAATAAACAAAATGGTCATGTGTTGACAATACTCATGTGTTGAGAATATTCATGTGTTGAAACCATTCATGTATTGAATAAAAAGAATATTATTGTGTTGAATAAAAGGAAAATTCACGTGTTGAAGAAAATATTCATTTGTTGAATAAAATAACGAAGTTATTGAAATATATAAAGCCATGTTGATTAGATTGACGCCATTTTGACGTGAACGATATTTATATCGATTTTATTCATTTTTATAATGAATATAGAAAAGGAAGTGATTTCAAAATATAACGTTTTGAAAATATTATCATTTATAGATTAATGATATGGAATATTCAATTTTGATTAGAAATTGAATATGAAGTTGAAATCGTTTCGAAAACAAATTTAAAATGATTTATAAAATAAGTTTTGAAAGGAAATCGACGAAATATATATAATATATATTATATATATATATAGAATGGCCTGAATAGAACGCGCAGCGGCAGTTCGCGAATTTCGACCATTGACTTCGAATGGATATTACAGGAGATCCGACCGTCGGATTCTCCTAAAACTAGAACCGTTGGGTTCGTATCAAAAAGAGCTTTCTAACGAATACAAGAAATTAGAAATCTAACGGTTGGATTTGGAATTATGTCCAAATCAAATTTGGAAAAGGTCGTTGTAAGTGCAGTCCGATGGCCGTTGATGGAAATCGACTGTACGGGCCTTGATAAAATTATTAAAAATAGCAATAATTTGTGTAAAATCATAAGAAATGATTTGGAAAGAATTGGGATGAAAAATTCCATATTTGAAAAGAGAACAATAGATTTTTATCGAAATGAACTAGTTTTGAACTAAAATTATAAATCCAATATTTTTGAAAATAAATAAATTGGATTTGAAAGGTTTTTAAAAGTAAACGGAATTTCCAATAATTGAATTGGAATGGATTTGAATCGAAATTATCTTTGGAATATTTCGATGTTGGATTTCGTGATTATACAGATATCGTTATGAAAATTTGAAAGATATATTTATATCGTTATTTCCAATACGATATTTGTTGGTCATAGAATTTGATATTGAATATAAGCCGATATATTTTTCTATTCAGAGCCTTGTATTTAATATGGGATTTGGGTTTGTCGTGAATGGTGTCTTCATTAACACTGTTCTTAAACCCAGTTGAGAAAAGATTAAATATTTTTATTTAGATTTAATGAAGTATACCAATTAAATGGTATTTAATTGGAATTGAATTTGAATTTGAATTTGAATTTGAATTGATTTTTGGGTTTATCGTGAACGGTGTTTTAAATAACACTTGTTTTTTAACCCGATAATTAATGGAATGTGATTTTGGGTTTATAGTGAACCGTGTTTTAAATGACATTGGTTCTTTAACCCAGTTAAAGATAGGATATGATTTCCCAAGTTAAACAATCAATAACATTGATTTTTGGGAAGTTTAAAACCAAGTGGAGTTTTAATGAATCTTTAATTAGATTGAAATGATCGAGAATGGAGTATCACCAGTTTTGCTCCAGACGATAGTTAAATCTTTAATTAGATTTGAACGTGAAATGGTAATTGAATTTACCGATAACACCGTGGTGTTAGATATGAAGTATTACCAGTTTTACTTCATGGGATTAATAGGTTGGGGTTGGAAAATTTAACAAATGATTACTTCGGCAAGGTTCGTTAATCCCGACTAGTTTGGATAAACCATAATTTGGTTTGAATTGATATTCAAAAGAAGATTAAAGAATAAATTTGAGGAATTTATCTTTGATAAAATTAATGGGAACCTCTCCCTAAGAATATGAAATTTAGAAACTAACTGAAGATTAGTTAAGATGAATGGTTTCCTGGGTATTGATCTGATGTTAGTTTCGGCCTTAGGGGTTAATATTTGGGGAATTGTTCTCTTACTAATTTACGGTTAGTGACTGATGAATTGGAATGAGGCGTATGTTGTGTTTGTGTAACACTTGTTTATTATATACGCGAGTTATTCAGAAAGACTGGGTTTATCCCATTCTGAATAACTAATACGACGATAAGTCGAAGATGAAGATGGTGGTCGAAGACCGGAGGTCTTCACATCGTTTGGGTGATTACTAATGATCTCGATTGGGCTGTACACCCAAGAGGAGGGAATCAGTTGGTGATCGTCTAGACGTACTTGGAGATCGATGGATATGCGAGGTACAAGGTGCCTCCGGTTTCGTTCTGACCCAGAACGAACTTGTAAATGGACTGTGTGTCTGACATTGGATTTTACTCTGTGTGATTGATTTCTATTAAATATATATCTGTTTGGGTGCGGAGAATTTATTCTCTTGCTTAACGCCCTTCTCTGAGACGTACAAGCTCAGGGGTTATATATTGATGGATATCAATAGCATGGAGTGAATTGCCTGTGCATGCCTAAGTGGCTAATGATCAAGGCTTCTGTTGAAAAGCAGAGTCTTGTGGTTGATGATCAAAGCACGGCCTGTGTGGCATAGCTTTGTGTAGCGTTGATTCGCGAGCCTCACACCCCATTTGTGAACCAAAAACGGGAGAGGACGTCAGGGAGGGCTTGCCTTTCCTTCATGCTAGGGTAGTGTTAGTGACCTACCAGCCCCGACATTTATATTATTTTCACCTGTGTGGTTGTTGCTGTTGCGAGGCGCCTCGGATATATCAGTGACTATGTGGAGCCGATGGAGTCATTTGGCTCATTTACGCCCCAAAGGGCGGGGAAACGCAGTGTTCAGGCATAATAATCCATCGGTGGACCGGCCCTGACGATCCAAGGGGCAGTTGCGGCTGTTCCTGAGGGGCGGGCTAGAGGCTTTCGAATCAGTTGAGGACGATCCCTTGCTTCGGTTCACATATGGAAATCCAGCTTCCAATACGTGACAATTGTGGTTTTAATTGTATACCTATATATGGCGACATAGTGGTATGGGGCACTTATGCTGTCTATGATTGATACTTATGATTGAAATTGTTTGGACACTCTACACTTATAGTAATAATAAAACATGAAATTTCACGTACCAAGCATTCTTGGCTAATATAAGGTAAAAACCCTATCTTCCGGCTTGCGTTGCATTATGTGATGGGACCTGGGTCTTATAATAGCTTCATTGTTCTTTATTTAGCATTGTGCTGTTGTTTTATGCACTGGTATTCTTGGGAGTAAACCCGTTCCGTGTTATACGGCGTGGTCCCTTGATTTACCGAACTTTAAAATAAAGATTAATAACTGTTTTAGTTCTCACACCAGTCACATGACTGACCTGGAGTTTATTGTTTTAACCTAAACTATGGGTGCCCTTATTTTGACACGGACAGCTAGTAGTTTTGGTTTTGCAGATTTATATTCACAGGATCCTGATTTACAGCTGGAATGATATCCGGAAAGCTCTGTATCCATATATCTCCTTCAGTTGTGCTTTGTATTATTTTCCGCTACTATGTAATGTATTGTAATCTCTGATATTTTATGATGTGTAATATTGATTCATACTCCGTATATTCTTGTATTCTGATGGAATTGTTGTAATTAACAATGAAATGTTCTTCTGTCTGCGTTCCGATGTGGCGTGTTCTCAAAACAATCAAGCGTTTCGAACGGTCTTGGTCGGTTTAGCGATCGATTTGGATCGAGCGAAATTCCTTTTCGTCACACTAAGGGCCCTAAATCCCCTAATACATCTATGAAAACATACCAAAACCTAACCCTAATTTCATTACACTAATCCATGGCGCCTCCATGCTGCTCTAATCTAAATTAAAACTAGCCTCTCTTCTCCAAAGCAAATCAGAATTAGAGTATTCAAATTGGAAGATAAGAATCAAATTCAACAACAACGGTTTAGCTAATCAAATTCAGATCTATTCTCTCTTCTTAATCCCGTCGCTGTGAGTCTAAATTACTTTCACATATAATTAATTTAAAAGTGATTGATGATAGGATTGTAAATTGGATTTTTTGAACATGCGTGTAAGATGAATCATACCAAGTTTGTAAATTCTTATCTTTTAGATTCATACCCAAAGTACTGTTATCATATGCCTAATTGGATCTATTTTATTATTCCATGCCAGTTCATATTTCATAAGCCTATGTTTATGCCAGTCTTGATGCTTTGATTATCTTCCTCACCTCTCTTCCTTTTTATTTTATGAGATTAGGCTAACTTTGAGCCTAACATATTACGTTAAATTATACGTACGAATAAAGTTGGAACGTTGTGAGAAAAAGTTTAGGAAATTATTGAATAATGTGTAATTGGGCATAAATTGATTTGTAGTCATGTAGTTGATTTGGAGCATAATTATGTGTAACTTGTATACATGAGATTTGGCATAAGTTGGATGTGGGCATAATTGGACATAGTTTGTATACATGAAGTTTAGCATAAATTGTAAATAACAATGAACGCAATTTGATTTGGGCGTAAATTGGCATAACATGTATACATAAGATTATAGGACTAATTTGGATTAAAATTATGATCATAATTTAGATTGGAAATTACGGGTAATTGGGATATAATTTAATCCAAGATTTAAAGTTGGGACTTGAATCAAGAAAGTGATAATGAACGCCTAAGACATGAAGTTAGACTTGGTTTGCGGTAGAAGTCTTCCCTGAACCGCCCGGCATATCCAGCAACCGCAAACGATAATCTAATGTGAGAGGTCAAAGGTAGAAATTAAATGCGTATAATGCAAAGACACGAGGTTAGATTCGAATTGCGGTATAAGCCTGTCTGGAACCGCCCGACAAATCCAACAACCACAAAACGGTAATCTAATGTGGGAGGTCTTGCAAGATTGCGGTTATAATAAATTAATGAACATTTAACCAAGATAAGAAATGTAGTAAGACATGGGGGTTAAGTGGGTGACATGGGTGACATGTGAAATATAACTAGAAGCACTTAACCAAGGTGAAACGTGTGATTAGACATAGGGATAAAGAGGGGTTAAGTGGGAATTCCTAGTGGGGACCAAGCTTCGGAGGGAAGTTTGTCTCAAGTGGGTGGACCCTTTTCAACCAGTAACCCATTAAGTATCTATGTGAGCTCGAACTAGGTCGAGGACAGGACATGCTTACTGGGTTTGATTGTAAGAGGTTAATAAAGAGTTAGCGATGGCAATGCAAGTCAAACGAAGTCATGTTCGTGCATGGGTCCGGGCTGGTAGGTAAGATGCTGTTGCATCGTGTAGGTATAAGCCATTCATTTCAGTAGTATCGGGTTGCCACTTTAGGGAGTGATACACCCTACTGTGGGATCAGCACAGGTATCTACGAGTTAGGGAGCTGATCGAATGGGGAAGGTAGTGGGTACAACTAGTGGAGATAGGAGCAGGCGACACCTATCACTACAACAGAATAGAGGTTAGATAGCAATATCGCACAACGTTCTCGCATTTGGTCCGTTAATAGTCAGGGTTTAAACGCTATTTGAAATTATCGTATCCTAATGCTATTCCAGAACAAAGGGGCGGCAAATAATTTTGGTTACATGGCAAGTAAAATAAACACTTTTTTCCTTTTCCTACTCAAAATTTCCATTTTCCTTCCCAAAACATCTTTCAAATTCAGTCTGTCATAAGTTCTGTGTTTTTGTCGCCTCTGACTTTAGAGGACAGCGCAAGGCCTCCAAACAAGTACTCAACTTAATTGTCTCGCGGTTTTCAAGTCGCACTTGGCTGATAGCCGATCTCGAATCTCCCTCAAATCGCTACTGCCATCCTTCACCGAAATGACAATCGCCAATTGGGATTCCAAAATTGTGAAGAACGCTATAGGTGCTAAGAGCTTTATCATGGGTTTTTTTACTGCTCATCCTTATGATTGTTGAAAATTTTCATTACTAGTTTTTAATAAGTGCTTCACATATAAATCTAATATGTAGCTATTGTTTTCAAACTACTGGAGCTAAATAGCACCAGAGCTATTGTTTGCAAAGCAAAAAAAATTAAAAATTGCACCTAAGTCGTTTGAAATAACACTGGAGCTATTGTTTGCAAAGCAAAAAAATTAAAAATTGTACCCAAGCCGTTTGAAATAACATTAGAAAAAATAGTTCAGTTTTACCGAGCTGGCAAAAAATATTTTACATATAATACGTTTAAAAACATGGCCAAACCTGTATTAACTTTGGGATAGCAAAGCTCCCCTATATATATATATATACACACACACATATATATATATATATATATGTGTGTGTGTGTGTGTGTGTGTGCGTGTTTAAATATTTGTACATAAAGCAAGTATAAGCATTTAAAATTCCAGCAGTATATGCTTATTCTATATTTAAAGCTTCTACATGCAAGATTTCATACTAGGACTCATAATATTTTTACAAATAATTTCAATAACTTGTTCCTTTTTAACTAATAGTTGATACTGACATGTTCGCATCATATATATGTAAGGCCGACGTAGAGATTCTTTATACATTGTTCATAGATATGGATAACCTACTAAAATAAATAATCTTTATAAAATTATTGAAAAATCAGTGGCATATATGTTAATTTGAGATAGATTTGAATATTAGCTGGTAAAATGTGATTTTCCAGGACAAGGGTAAAATTTGTTGTCTTTGTAGGCAAATTGAAAATTAAAAAATGCCATGGCTGGTTTTAGTCTAAACTTAGAGGGCTTATATAGTCTGGCTGACATACCCTTGAAATGTTTAAAATAGTACAAAATTTATTAATTGTGATCTTCCTACAGATGCATTTTAAGGCTGTATTTCTGTAACTATTCCCCTGCTGATTGCATGTACTCACCAGGATATTGATGAAGTGTCTATGTATTTTCTTTACTATTACTAAAGAAGTAATGGCAAATTTTCTTTTTTTAATCTTAAGTAGCTCGAGTTTAATAGATCTTCTCTGCCAATTTCTAGAGTTTCTTCAAATCTTTTGGTGTTATTGGTTCATTTTTTATGTCAATGATATTGTAAACACTGCAAATTCTTTAGCTTCTGTAAAAATGTCATCCTGGTAATTATGCAAGTTGTCCTGTAATATAACCTACTTTATCTGATGTTGTCGTTCCAATTAACAAAGATTCTCCAATAGAAAGTGGTTTACCTTTTTTGGCTTATCTAACATAGTCAAGCCCAATAGTGCAACAAAAGAAATCTCGTAAATACTTTTTAACCCTTAAACTGGTATTTTTGCTCCTGCCAATATGTCAATTCCTGCATTTTTTCCCCTTTTGCTGGCAATGTAAAAACTGGTATGAAGGTTCTGAAGAAAATTCATCCCAGATTTTTCAATAAGCACAGCAGGTCAGCGATATTCAACCGCAATTTTTGTATAATAAACCTTAAAATTTTGCAGAACGCTTAGAATAAAAGTTTTTACTAAGGTTCTTAGCATTCCGAAATGAGCAAAATCACTGAATTAGGATATATGGTTCAAAAGTTATGATCAAATGAACATGCCTCATTTTAACAAAAAAATCAAATTGGGACCATAATTGATTATCCACTTTTAAACATGACTAATCATTTTTAGATGTCGTAATTTATAAATAAGAGAAAAATAAAAGTTCCTCCAATAAAAGGTATATTACAATTGAATTTTTTTTCTTCAAAACTGGACAAATTGTCTTAAAAGTTATGGCTAAAGCAATTCAGCGTTGTAAGGATTTACACTTACGGATCAATGCTACATATATTGTTCATGTTTATACCATATGTAACTTCAACATTTTACATTTCATTTTAAATGGAAGTTGTTCATTTTCACATATATCCCATCAATATTTTGTACAAAAGTCGTATAAGTAAATCATAATATATTATCAATTTGATTCAGCATTTACGCCAAACTTGTTCGCTTACAAACTAAAGCATCATGTTCTTTATACTAAGTCATCATTTAATTAAAAAGAATTTCCATTAAAATAAAAATTAGTTACTCACTTATTAACCGATCTATACTTTTATATATATGTTCAGTTGAAAAGGGTTATTAATAAAAGGTAGGCACAAGAGCTAGCAAACAAATATAATGACTAGGAAAAAAAAATTTGTTGCTTCCAAACCAAAATCTAGATTCTTATTCTACAATTGATACTTCACAACCCTTAATTGCAGAACAATTGGCAAGCTAAAAGTGGTATTATATTTGTAATTAAGGATATATGGAATGCTACAACGAAAGGTGCTATTGATTAATGAAATAAGACACATCTTATTTAGTAAGAATACAAAAAACCAAAAGCATTCTCTTTAGCTTGAATGCTTTAAGGAATACGCATGCTCTTATAATACAGTGTTCAATGCTTTATGCATTCAATTAAACTTTATAAATAAAAATGCTAACCATGAAATCATGTGTTGACAACAAATATATTATACAGTCATACATAAGACAAAGATAGTTGTCCAATAACCAGTCACCTGAACATGTGCACGATCAAGTTAAAATTTTGTTGTTATTATTGTTAATATTATTTTCATTCTACTTGGTGTTATTTTTATTTTATTGATCATGACTCATTTGTATTTTCACCTTAGAAATATACTATGTGAAAAATTGAGGACAAAAGGAATTGTCATGAAAAAACTGAATGAATTAGAGAAAAAGCTGGACTAATTAGTTGGTCTTATTTCTAGATAATAGTCCGACTTTTGTGGCAGCGAAATACAATCTAATGAACTAAATGGTAGAATCACCATGGGTTGGATGATATATTTTTGGCCATGGTGTAACGAGCCGGATTTTTAGCGACTTTGGTTGTCGACATAAACACGATGTCGACAACCAAAACATCGAAAAATCCTGGTAATTAGTGAAAGAAATTAGAGGGTGAGGAAAGATAAGATAGAAACTTAGAATATAAGAAGAAGAACACAAAATCAGAGTAACACGAATCTCACAGCGGAACGAATAAATATATTTCATAACATAACTTTGAAATACAAATCTGTACTTGAATATACATATCATTATCAAAGTACAACACTTACAACACAGCGGAAATAACTATAGCTATATGATCCTGAAGCCTCCTGCTCCATCTCTTCAAGTGTATCTGTAAAATCCCGACTACTTGACTGCCCGTACAAATTTAGGCACCCAAGAGTTTAGGGAAAACAACAAAGTAAACTCCGGGTCAGTCATGGGACTGGTGTGAGTAAAACTGTTAAAAACAGTTGAACAAGTAAACGATATCTCATAAGACCACGCCGCATAACGGAACGGGTTTTTCCCTTTTGAGAATCCAAGATAACTTTATATCAAAAACCTTTTGATATTATAATAAGGTTTATCAACCCCAGTATAGATAATCATCTAGCAGAAACGCTTTCATCTCACGTTCTACATATATAGTATACAATCAAAACCGCAAGCACGTATTGGGTAATGGATTCCCAACTATGACAAGGTATGGAACCACCGTTCGCTCGTGTACCTCTAGAGAGGAATACACTGGGTTCAATAAGAACATCTTGCAACCCGGCCACACATGACCGACCACTCATTTCGCTTGAGCGTATTGAATGTATATCACCAACGGCTGGGATCAGCAACCGTTTCCCGAATGGGACAACATCAACAATAGATTTTTAGTAGTAAATGAAACTCTAGATCAGGTGATTATACACCCTACTTCGGTGCGACCGACTTAGCCATGCCGCCTGCCCGATTTCTGTCATTTACCAGATGATGAGGCTAGAAGCTACGCTTTATCATCATACCAGATTCACTTTTGAATGCCACATCGTCAAATCCATCAAATCACCGATTGACATCCTCAACCATACATTACGCGTTAGCTAAAAGAAGTTTCCTTCTCCGCTACCACTCTTGGTACGGTTGGAGAAATCAATATACATGATCGTCTGGACATACTCTGTCAGACATCCGTCCATACAAGTCATCCAGGAATAGGATGAACCGAAGGCACTATTCTGTAACAGGATAGCCCTTGCATAACTCCGTCTTCAATTTCCTTTGGCATATATAATTCACAACGCTTATGCCAATACAGAGTGGTTCTTTGGATAATAATCCAACCGGTCTCTCCATATTAACAACGTTAAAATGGTCAAAACTTCGATAGTCTGTGATTTAACTATCGAAGAAAAACAGGTGTGCAAACAACGATATTATTTCCAAATGGAAATTTATATCGATCAAACATCATTCCACATTATCTCTTTATTTCATAAATTTACTTATCTCCTGTTTCCCTATATTCAATATTTCTTATTTTCTAAATTTGGAAAATATACGTCATTAACAATGGAAAACATTTCCATTTCTTGTTTTCTTTATTAGAAAACATTTCTGGTTTCTTATTTGGAAAACATTTCCAAAGCTTCTTCATTGGACTTAGACATATGTTTAAACAAACATCGCTACGCCAACTCAAACCATTTCCTTTACTGTCGAACCTTAACTATTCCTTAGTTAAAAATGAAGCCAATCAAGTTGGGGTAGAACTACCTCTCAGACCTTAACTGAACAACATTTCTAACTTTGAAATAGGCAAAGTTCACTTTATATATCTTTAACTAACTTCCTTACTTAACTCTCGTTCGAATAAATCTCTATTCGATTTATTCTATTTGATTTACTCTATTTGGTTTACTCTATTCACTTAACCCCTTTCGAATAAACTATATTCGATTTACTAACTTTATCCGAATAAACTATATTCTATTAACTCCTTTTAATTTAACTCTAATCGATTAAACTAACATCGATTAACTCTCTTTCTTTCTATTCGAATAAACTATATTCAATTAACTCATTTTACTTTCTATTCGAATAACTATATTCGATTAACTCATTTTACTTTCTATTCGAATAACTATATTCGATTAACTTACTTTTAACTTTATTCTCTAATCGATTAACTAACATCGATTAACTCCTTTTACTTTAACACCAATCGATTAAACTAACATCGATTAACTCCTTTTACTTTAACACTAATCGATTAAACTAACATCGATTAACTCCTTTTACTCTATTCGAATAAACTATTCATTTATAAAGATTTTCTTTTAGTGACAGTTCTTCACTTTACAAATGATTTCCTTTTTATAAAACTCTATTCATTTTAAAACATTTTTCCCTTTTTATTTACTTTCGAAATATTTCCTTTTATAAAATCTGTTGATTTGTTAAACTCCCTTTTATTTCAATATACATTGAAATAATTCTTTCTACATCCCAGGGTCTTTTATGATGTTTAAAATATCGAATAAAAATGATCAACATCATTCCAACACCCATAATCCATAATAGATTATATAACACATCATATATCACAATATATGAAAACAGTAAAATAAATGTTGAGGAATCCAGCTGGATTCCTCCAACCTGTTTCCCTGCATCACAGATGCTAAACAATATAGATAACATCACTTTCAGTTCTATATGATACATTCTGTTAAACAGAATCAAATATAGAAATTCAACTAATTGTCTAGCAGTTCAATCAAACAGTCAACATACAGTCAATCATCCAATATCTAACAGTTCTAAAAATACAACATGAATTTATAAACTGTTCAGAGTTAGTGATATTTACTCACATTTGCAGTTCATCGTTAAAGAACGATAAACTGTTATTTGATTTGAATCAAATAGTTTATTTCGCTATAAATTCTAACGAGCTCTGATGGACTTCCAGTCAGTGTCATTTTGTTGCTCCCGTCCATACGATCCCAACGGATCCTACCGTTCGAATTTCTGATTAAGTATGAGACAGTTATGATTTATACAAGTTCGTCAAATATTTAAATTAAACAAACTTAATTAAATAACTAGATGGCTTTACCCCTCAAGTTCCAACGGCCCATTCAAATTCTGGCCCACCCACTTCTTCTCCCCCAATCCTCAAATACTGGACATCGTTCTCCCTCCCATTCCTGGTGCAAACTCCTCCACGTCTTCATATTAAACCACCACCGAGATCACCAAACTCCATCGCAAACTCCTTCTTTCGGCAACCTCTTCCTACCCGTACCATTTCCATCAATTCCGGCTCCCTCGACTGGATCGCGTTCAGAGCCTTCCGCCCATACACGGCTACAGCTATCGACCTAAATTCCAACCGAACTCCCCAAAGTTTAGCACATCCGTGCGGTTTTCCACCCTCAACCCGAATTCAAATCCGATTTCACCAAATGATGATTCGATTTAGTGCAATCCGTAACCCTAACTCGTGCTGTAAAAATCCAGCGACAAAAGAGAGCGTCGAACTGTGTATAACCCGCATAGAATTGAAGAGGAACTCCACTCGAATCCAACTATATTCATATAAGAAATTTATAGATTTTTCTATGATTAAATCTTGATTTTCTTTTATCGAACTTTAGCTGTAGAAATAAAAAGAACTGACGGCCTGATTTTCGTTTGACCGATGAATGAAGGCGTTAGGTTATTTGCGGGTATTTATAATGGGTATATACTTTAAATTTGTGAAGGTGAATCCTCCATGTTGGTCTTGCTGTGGCCATACACATGAAGTTCTCCACGTTGGTCTTGCTGTGGTCATACAAATTAAGTTGTGAAGAGGATTCTCCACATTGGTTTTGTGATTATGAATAGTCAGTGCCTTTGTTGTTAAGTTAACAAAAAATAGAATTTCCTTCCTTTACAAACTGTTGTCGACAGAAGTAACCGTACCGTTGTGATGGACAAGGTGTCAGGATCCAAAGAATATAATAATACCGGTAGGTGGACTCATATTTTGAAACTTCAAAATGTTGATTTCAGGGTGCAAAATACATCAAATAAAAGTCGCTTATTAAATTAATTTAAAATTACAGTAAAATTCTAAAAATTAAATTATCACTATGTCCCAAAAGAACCTTGTCTAAATTCAAACCCGGTGTCTAATTATATTGAATAAACTGATACGGTCGATAAACAATTCTATAGCGACTATTTTAAATTTTGATTTGGACATATCTCAAAATCTACACGACGAAATCCCGATTTTTTCTCTTCCACTAGAAAGATATACTCCACCAGCTCCACACGTTTCTTGTTTCACAGAAATCCGATTTAAAACGAATCCTGTACATTCAGTTGAAGTTCGAATCGCCAAATAGCGAACTGCAACGCCATTTCGAGCTCGTTTATAATTATATTATAAACTATACGTTCAACTGTCGACGATTGAATATATTCGTTATCCAAATTCAATTTCAAGCTAAATTAAAATATCACAGATGATTCGGTTCACACCATATCGTCATTCCAGCCAATTCTAATTATTTCAGAATTAAATATATTATTTAATTATTATTTAAATTAAATATTAGCCATTATTTAATTAACCGACCATTAAATTCATTAAACCACCATTTATATAATAAAATAAATTAATCATAATACCTCTTCCAATGCGGGTCATTACAATCTTCCCCACTTAAAATAATTTCGTCCTCGAAATTGCTAAAAGGTAGAGAACGACCCTATCGACTGGTTATAACTTATTTGTTCACTTCTTAACTTCAGTTTCCAACTGGACCAATTTAATTTCAATTAAATTATTAATTAATTCTTATCAACGAAAATTTTCAAAAATCCTGAAAATTTTCTAATGCCTTAACTTTTCAAAAAATTTCGCCAGCACCTCCTTTGTACTGGTCAATCGGTCAAACCACCACTCGCCTCTTCGGGCCATCTCCATCCCAAAAGAAAATCAAACATCCAAGCGGCTTGCCAATTCGGCTCATCAAGATTACCAAACTCATATGTAATATAAACTGGTACCTTTTTGTCGGGCATATCATTATATCCTTTCCATCTGCTGTTAACTCAGCATATACCAATGTCATCCCAATCAAATTTCAATCTGCTTTTATCTCCAACACAACCATTCGCTTATATCCAAGCCAAATCCCATTTCAACTCAAGTTCAATTCTTGATTTTTAATTCCTTAACTCCTCAGTCCAATACCATTTCGGATTTTAATTTCACACATCCAATCTTATTCGATTTCAATTCAACTTCAGTTACCACTTAACTGACTTTTCTTTAATTTAAATATGCTTTAACAATTTTCTGTTAAATTTGTTTTTAATTTAAACAGTCTTTTACTGGGAGTTTTTAAACAGTTTACTCTTTTTAAAAATCAAATTTTCCTTTTTGAAATTCAACTGAGCCCATAATCAATATTCCATTAGTTAAATCGCTTCTCTATTTCTTTATCAATATTTGTTAACCAAATATTTTCAATAACCATATTGGCCTTTTATGTTATTTGGAAAACATTTCCGAATATCGCCTTCCTTTATTTTCTAAACTTTAGAAAATATATGCTATTTATAATTGGAAAATACTCCAATTATTTATCTCTTTTCCGATCTCATTTATTTCTATACTTAGGAAATACTTATTTATTATATCTCCAAGTTTACACTTATTTGGGTTAAAACGGATGTTATGTAAAACATCGTTACGACAACCCAAATACTATATTCAACTAACTCTTATTCAACATAGATCTTCGAGCCTGAAATCTTACTATTTATTTGTTAATAATGAAATCAATCAAGTTGGGGTATAACTACCTCTCAGACCTTGACTGAATAACATTTATAACGTCAAAACAGATATGACTACTTACTCGAATAATCAATACCATGCAACTACTTCTTCACTTTTAAACACGTATACACTTTCTCTTTCTATTCTTACTAGATTTTATTCTTAATCTTCCTTTTTGATTTTACTATTCTATTTCTAAGTTCATTTCCTTATCGACTTCTATATATATCGATAAGTTGATTTCTAATTATCAAATTATCTTAAAAATATTCTAACTCCTTAAATTCCCGAAAAAAATTCGCCATAACCTGCTTTGTACAAGGAACATCGGGATATTTCAAATAGCCTCCCATGGCCCTCACCAATCCAAAGAAAAAGAAAAAGCCTAGCGGCTAGCCGATACGGCGCATAAAATCTCATATATGAATTAAATACATACCTTTTCGTCGAGCATTCTATTTATATACCTTCATACCTTTTCCATACCTATCTCATGTATATTTATACCTGCCCAATCTATTTTAACTATACCTGATCGTTTTAACTCAATTCAATTAATTTGTTAATTAACTCTTTAGTCTATTTCACTTTTATATTTAAATATACATGTTCAAATATAAGTTTAACTTGTTTATCAACTAATTGAATTCCATTTCAATTCTATTTTAATTTCTATATTCAAATTCCATTTCAATTCTCTTATTCAAATTCTATAATTGAATTTCATTTCAAATCTCTTATTCAAATTTTATATTTGAATTTCCTTTCAATTTCCTTATTCAAATTCTACATTTGAATTTCATTTCAATTCTATTTGAATCTTCTATATTCAAATTTCATTTTCACTTTCGATATTCAAATCCTATATTTGAATTCCTTTATATTTTCTATATTCAAATTCTATATTTGAATTTTATTTGAATTTCTATATTCAAACTCTATTATTACTCTATATGAATTCTATATTCAATTTTCTTATTTCAAATTCTATTTTGAAATTCTATATTCACTTTTCCATTATTTAAATCTTCTTTATTCAAATCTTATTTGAATTTCTATACTCAAATCCCATTTGAATTTCTATATTCAAATCCCCTTTGAATTTTCTTATTTACATTCTATGTTTGAACTTCCTTTATTCTAATTCCTTTTCAAACTTTCTTTACTCATTCTTTATTATAAATCCCATTTAGAAATTCAACACAACTTGTCTTTCTCAAAACAATTTCAAAACAGTATCTTTGGTAGTAATTTGTCACTTACAACTCGAAAATGAATACTGATGATGCAGCTGTCATCATCAGAATCTATTTTCCAGCGATCGAAGTGAGTTCAATACTATAAAACCATTTTTAAACATTTCCACTTTGAAATTCATTTCAAAATATAATTCACACGGCTTGTAAAACAATTTAAAATCTCCCAGGATCTTAAATATTCCTTACTTTTAATCCAAATCCATTTACAAACACTTATCCAATTTTCCAGAGTTTTAACTCAATTTCTGGTTTAAAATTTCAGATTTAACTCATCTGATTTCACGTATTTCACTTATATGAATTCTGATTGGCTATTTACATAACCATTTAATTTATAATCTTACTCGATTATAATAACAACCAATATATCCACTATTTTATAATTTTGATATATATATCTTCTCTATATCAAGATATACCTTGGGTAAACTTATTTTAATTTACCCTCTTTTCAAAACATACCGTGCCGACCCATCGTATTCAAGTGTTTAGTAACTCCTACCGATACAGTGGATCAAACTGATCGACCAGAACGCATAAACAACTCAACCAATGAATCTCCACAATATAAAACAATTTTTTTTATATCAATAACAAATACGTTCACTCATATATATACACTCAAACTCAATCTAGGTTATTACTAACCCTATCTCTACCGAGTCACGCCACAGAGCCAAGTAATTCTTTTAACCTTCTGCTCTGATACCAACTGTAACGACCCGGATTTTTAGCGACTTTGGTTGTCGACATAAACACGATGTCGACAACCAAAACATCGAAAAATCCTGGTAATTAGTGAAAGAAATTAGAGGGTGAGGAAAGATGTAACAACCCGTATTTTTGAATATCATGTTATAACACAAATCAAAGCAGAATTAAACTGTAAAATCTGGATCAAGGGAAACGGGCTATGCCATTGCATTCGTCTTGGAAAAATACGCGAAATAGAGTCCGAGTTTTCGAAAATTGGAGTCCGTATGACCAAGATATGGCCTCGCGAAGTTTCACGAAAAATTCAAATTCAAAACAGATTCAAATTTCAGAAAATCAGAAGTGGCGGGAAAATTCCCGCCAGACCCAGGGGGGTCGACCTGGGGATCGACTGGGGAGTCGACCTCCCCTCCCCCCCCCCAGGTCGACTGGGGAGTCGACCCTAGGGTCGACCTGGGGGTCGACCTGCCTGGTCGGCCCAGGCAACCTGGTGCACCTATCTTTGCTGTTTTGACCTATTTTGGAGGCTTGTGACGGGATTTGATGGCTTGGATTGAATCTAGGGTTAATCCTATGGCTAATACTATCCTAATCTTCTATAAAAAGGACCTAACACCTAGCCTAAATCATCATTATTCATTCCTACGACTAAACTATGCCAAAATGATTCTTGATCATGGCCTCCATCTTCATATCATGGCCTCCATCCTCTTCATGAAAGTTTAAGTGTCCTAAGCTAGTAAAAGAGCCACCTTTCTTAAGCAAAACAAGCATCTTTCTTTGTCTTTGGGTTATTCCTTCTTCTTCTCAAGTCTTGAAGTGGAGTTTATTGTCTTTGGTTGCGGATTTTCTAGTGTGGCTTCGTCTCAATCTTTAAATATATTAATTCTAGTCTTCATAGCATTATAAGCCCTATACTACTCTTAGATTCTAACTATGAAGTTAAATGTGATATGTTGCAAGTTGAGTTTGGGCCTAAGTATGATATATGTTTTGATCTTATCATATTATGCATGAATATGTTCTATTCATATTTGAAAACCTACCACCTTGACCTTGTGGGCTAAAAGCTTCAACCTTTATATGAAAGGTTGCATTTTTGGCACATGGAAGTTATCATATCCCTTATGATAACTTGTATGTGAGGCTAAATGCGAACTTCTAGCAACTTCTACATGTCATTTATCACCATGTATCACTTATATGCTAAGTTTGGTTTTATGCATACTTTTGAAGCCTAATAATGCTATATGCGAACTTTTAGCCATCATCTTATGTCCTTCATGATCATGTTTCACCTATTTGCTTAAGTTGATATTATGCATGTTTTGCGGCCTATGATGTAATATGCAAGCTTATGAACCTATTTATGCCTCATATGCCACCATGTTTAACTTGTGGCCAAAGCATCCTTATACTAACTTGTGGCCAAATCACCCTTATGCTATTTGATATGTATGAGGCCAAGTCACCTTTTATGCTATCATACATGTTGAGGCCATATGCTAGTATGTTGAACCCCTTTTGGACTCAAATATCGCCATGTTTAATTTGTGATAGATTTTCCCATCTTATGCCCACCTTGTCATATATAGTTATGTTCCCTCTTTTGATCTATGTTATGCGAAACGTACATGGGAGGGGAATGCGTCGGTTTTGGGTAATATTAATGACATGAAACATGATTTTGAAATATGATAGGTGATTATGTTGTAAACATAATAATGGACATGACATGTAGAAAACATGAGAATGGCCAACTCGAGGTTGGGCTGAGTTTGTAGCATAAATCTACCCGGAACCGACCGGCTTAACTAGTGGTTACAAGCAATAGGACCCAATGTGAGTAGTTGGTCATGTCGCACTTAAAACCCGAGGTTAGACTAGGTTGTGGTGTAAAGCTACCCGGACCCGCCCGGCTTAACTAGTAACCACAACAAAGTCTAATGTGAGAGGTTGGGGTGCATTAAGTTAATTAATATCACATGGTAGGGTTAAGTCATGGATTACTGGAATATACTTAACCAATTAAACACGATGGATTGGTAGGATTAAGTCATGGACTACTTGAATATACTTAACCAATTAAACACGATGGAATGGTAGGGTTAATTCATGAACTACTTGAATACACTTAACCAATTGAACACGATGTATTGATAGGGTTAAGTCATGAACTACTTGGACACACTTGACCGACTCAATACACGGTTAGGATAGGGTTAACCACACTTAACCCGCTTGAAACCTTAGTTACGTGGTCCTTTTCAGCAGTAACCCTCTTGGTAGTATCATAAGACCCTAGGGACTAGGCTAGGGCACGATTACTGGGCTGATTGTAAGAGACCAAAAGAGACGGCTGAATGGTGCACCGGTTGTTCAGGCGGACCATGGTCGTGCACATTAAGTCCGGAGTTGAACATGGGCACCGGTAGGTTCAGACTGTGCATCCTGGAATTGTGTCTGAGGGTTACACCGTAGGGCCGGATACACCCTAGGGTGGACCTTACACAGTCAACTACATTTCATGATTAAGTCGTATGACACCGATACACGATGAGTTAGGCTTATAGGGAGCCGATCGACTAGACCGAGTAGTTGGACTTTGATTTAGGTCACCTCATGATGTGGGCCGGCTTTGGGCCAAGGGATCATTTCTTGGTTATACTTGACATGGATTGGAATACTAGTACACACCTGGTGCAACTTAACCTTGTATATGCGATGCCACACTTGATCTATCTTGTTAACTTTTCACCATGCTAGTTATCACCCTATGTTTCATCTCTGCTTCACATGACCAGTTAACTTTATTAATTTTTATACTGATAGTAGATAGGACTTACCAGTCTTTTTGACTGACCCGTTTTCTTTCGCCTCTTTTCTTCCGTCCCCCCCCCCCCAGGTTTACAGGGTGGGAATACTGGTACTTAGCTTGGATCTTTAGCTGCTTTTCAGGATTTGCTCATGTACGGTTCCGGACATTGAGTTTGCTATGGTTTATCACTTCACTTTGGGGATAGTACTTTATGTATTTCAGTTTTTCAGTTATGCTTTTATCTAGACTTTGTTTGTTGGAAAATAATGACCAAGTACTTTGTTGTAATTTAACTATGGTTTTGAAATGCTAGTTTTATCCGTTGCTTTACTACTCTGTTTTACTTATATGTTCTGTCTTGTGATATCTGCATGCATGTTTACCTCGTTTAACGCCCCTCCAAAGCGGATGTCCTTGCAAGAGTGGCATAGGCGGAGGTGGGGTGTTACATTTGGTATCAGAGCATAT
>JASFAX010005693.1:0-35089 GCA_030737875.1 Allium sativum
CGAATTCTATATATATATATATATATATATATGTATATATATATATATCGATACATTGATTTCTAACTATCAAAATTTCTTAAAAATATTCTAACCCTTTAAATTTCCGGAAAATTTTTCCATAACCTCCTTTGTATCGGGAGCATCGGGAAAATCCCAAAACCACCACACAGGCCCTCTCCATTCAAAAAGAAAATCAAAAAGCCAAGTGGCTTGCCGATTCAACACATAAAATCTCATATGGAATTTAAACGTGTACCTTTTTGTCGAGCACTCGAATTATAATCTTCATACACTTCATCCTATACCTTTCTAACACATATCCAAATATTTCCATTTGCTTTCAACTCAATTCATTCGTCTTGACCTAATTCGCTAATTTATTTTCTAATTAGCTATATTGCCTGTTTTTACTTCTTATTTGAACATATCATATTCAAATATATTTAAATCTACTCATGAACCCAATCTAATTCCATTTTCAGCTCGAGTTACATATTCGATTTCAAACAAAAATTCTCAAATCTCTTTCACTTATCCAAAGCCCAATTTTCGATTCAAATCTTGATTAACTATTTATTCTTCAAACTAGTCAAATCTATTTAATAACTAAAAATCTGATTTTTGTTTCAAAAATCATTTCACTTACTTCATAGGAGTTCATATTTATTTTATATCTCCAGTCTGAATTTTTCTGATGGCAATTCAGATTTTGTTTCCTTAAAATCCTTTTATTTATTTAAACAACCCATTATTGTTTTATAATGATTTTGGTGCTGTTTTTCTGAAAATTTGATTTTGACTTAACTAAAAATCTATTCGACGAAATCCAGACTTTTCTCTTCCATTAGAAAACTACTATCAAATCGATCCTGATGATTCTTGTTTCAAAGAATTCCGACTTCAATTGAGTTCTGTATACTCAATTGAAGTTCAAAACGTCAATATATGAACTACCTTGCTGTGGCGAGTTCGTTTTAATTATACTTAAATATATAAACGTTTAAACTTCATTTATAAATAAATTCAATTTTTCCAATTCAACATAATATTTCCAATTTTCTAAAATTGTTGATTTTTCCTAATTCGGAAATAAATTTATTTATACTTCGATCTTCTATATTAAATTCCAAATCCTTTGAAAAATTATAAATCCTTTGGATTTATTTCTATTCTGTTTAAAAATCTGCATTTTGAAATATATTTCGTCGTTCCAATTTCGAAATGATTTCAACTTTCTATTTTCAAATTCTATTTTCAAATCTATTTGAATTTTCTATATTCAAATTCCATTTTTAGATTCATATTTGAATTTAAATATTCAAATTATCTCTTGGTCATTAATTCATTATATTTATAAAAAACATTTTATAAATTTCCTTGTTTTATATTCAAACAAGTCTATTTCGAAATCTATTTAGAACCAAAGTCATATTTTTAAATATTTGAATTTATAATAACATACATGTATAAAAACCAATTTATTTTCATATTCAATTTAACTTCTAATTAAATAAGTTCGAATTAATCGAATTCAAATCATAAATCCCTACAGATTTATTTATTTCAATTTATATTCTGAACGTCCGCATAAATTCATCGTTTATTCTTTTAAAAACAGTTTCCCCATTTCTATTTTTGAATTCACATTTGAATTTAATTATTTAAATTATCCAATGATAATTTTTCAAATTTCTTTATAAACACTGATTATAAATTCAGTTCAATTATCTGCAAATTTTTTATTTATTTATACACAACATTTATAAATTCAATATTCGTTCAAAACAAGTTAATATTCATATAGCTCATTAAAAATTCAATTTCTATATTTAAAAATATATTTCCATCTTTAAATCTCAAATATTCTTTTCACGATATTTTTATGTATCAACATTTTGGCCCCAGTGATATTTAAACAACCAAATCACTCAATTATCAACCAACACACCATATATGATAATATATGTGAAAACAAACAAATAATAATATTTTGAGGAACCCAGTTGGATCCCTCCAACCTGTTTTTCCTGCATCCACAAACGTTAGCCAACCTAAAAAATACCCATCCTTCTTCGAGGCAGGATATCGCGGTACGAAGGTCATCCAATATATATATATTGTGGGGTGCATAGGGAAATCATCCGCTAATGATACTACGGGCATCCGCTAATGGTACTGCGGGAATCCAACCACCAATATATATATATATATATATATATATATATATATATAGCAACCACCAAGCCTAAATAACTAATATATTTTGAACAACAACAAATAATATTTAAAGCATCCAAACAATCAACAAACAATTATTTTTAACCGATAAAAATAATTCTAAATAAAATTTGAGTGAGATTTACTCAACAGCGTTTTTATTTGCGATCCATTCTGATTTAAATTCTTAAATGCTAAATTATGTATTCTTGAGCTACGCATTTCTCGCTTGCTTCCATTCGGTAATATCTTGTATATTTTTAATAAAATATCCCTTAGTTGGTATGACAACATAAAAAAACTATGTGAGTTTGATTATGAATTAAAACAATTTAATTTCAATAAGAACATTAACTAAACTAATTTAAACGGAATTAACTAACTAATTTTTTCCTTTCTATTTTCTAATTCCTAGATCAATGGTTAATGACATTTTCTTTTATCATACCATTATACTAATTTAATTTCTAATTTTAACAACAAAAATTAACTTCAAATTAGAACTCACCTTATGTTAGATCGATTTCCCTTTTTATCGTCAACCATAATCTTCCCTAAACCTGATATCACAGCTTCACAGCAAAACTCATCAACTCTTCTTCATCCTTTCAAAAACTAACTTTCCATTTCACCAATTTAACAAGCAACTACTACCACTGTTATTACCGTCCATCACTGCCATTTTCACTAACTCAAATCCTTGTTCTCACGCAACTCACTCCAGCGCTGTATACTAGCACCCGAACACTCAAGAACACATCGCGATACCATCCACCACTCTACACTGTAACCTCGCATCGCAACCTTCTCCGAAAATCCCGTAAGCCAATAAAACCGTCGAACCCATAAAAGCCCAAAACGAAAGCTCCCAATTGATGTCGAGTTTCAACAATTCAAACAAACTTCTCGATTCACGCATTCGAACAAAATTGCCCTTAATAGTGGTGCTGCAAGCCTCGAAACGATGTCGAAAACGATGGCTTCAAGTATCGATCACTGTACCATTTCCGATTTCGATTTCCATTTTGAACTCGATTTCATAAAATTTAAAGAAATCCTGAATAGAGGAGCGACTTCGTTTGATTTTTGAAGAGGGGTTTTCGGTCTCCTTTAGATTTGGATATTAAAATACTGGGAAGATAAATAAAAGGAGAAAGGGGTGGGTGCGGTTATTAAAGGGAATGGCCATTTAGCTGAGGCTTTTGGTTGATTTTATTTTTGCAGAAGATCAAAGTGGAAGAAACAAAGGGAGCATCGTGATTTATATAAGAGATGAATACTTCGTCACTAAGGAAATAACGTCTCCACAAGGTACATCATATTCGATGTGATTTGAGTTTAAAAAGATTTTGTTTCTTTTTAAATAGATACTAATTTGAAATAAAGAGATTTTCATTTCTTTTAAACATATTCTGATTTGATATCGAGCTTATCCACAAATCGAAAATCTTAGGGTCCATTAATTGAAATCAGGAACAACTATTCTAGCGTTCCGATCGACATTTCAATGTAATAACCCTATTCAAAACTCAACAGAATATATTCTGAACTTAATTTGAACGTATATATAAAATAATCAAAATAAATTAATATTATTATTCTCATTCAAACAGATTGATTATCTGAACTGTTTTCAATTCAGTTTTAACTTTGAATTCAGCTAAATTCATTTTCGTATTTTGATAATTATATATATTCGAAATAAATCGTATTTCGATTATTAAATAGATAAATCAATATAAAAATTGATTTATATTATCAGCTCAATATTTAAAACCATATTAAATATTTAAAATAAATCGACCAAAAATACGGGTCGTTACGGCTAAGCTTGCCACAGCCTGACAAGATAGTCCATCCATAGGCATAATCCATACCTAGAGTTTCATAATAAGTATAAGCCATACTTTAACCGAGATTGAGGATCTTGCTACATCCTGACAAGATAAATAAATTCACCAAACATAATCCATGCTTGGAAAATCCTTACTTGTTCAATTCAAAATACCAAACCAAAGCAAATCTTGATTGGTTTGTCACCGAGTCTAGAGCACGCTTTGGGGCTAGGTCGTAACCCCGAACGTGTGTACTCCGATTCAACCAATTGGGAAACCTAATGAAAGCAAAAATAAATCTTAAAGCCTAATAAATGCAGAAAATGAAAGCTGATCTCATCCAGATCAGTTGATGATGAGCCCACGAGAGCTCGATCCAGGGTCATTCCCTCTCCGGAGAGTAGGAAGTGGCAGCGCAGGTGCAGGCGCTGTTGGCTGTTTCACATACTCGGGTAGCTCTCCATGTATAACCTGCTCCTCAATCAGATCTCATAAATGTCTGCAATCATCAGTGTTATGACCGTTCATTTCATGAAATATGCAGTGCTTTCCAGAGTCACGTTCTCTTTGCGATGGTTCCCTCCTGGGAGGCTTTGGGTAGGAGACAACACCGTTTGTGTCCATGTAGACATCAGAAAACAAAGCACAAAGCTGGGTTTACTTCTCATATCTGGGCCCTCTCCAGGGCTAATTGTTGCGGTTAGTCTTGAAAGCAGCCTTTCCCTTGACATCTCTAGAATCGGACGGTCCTCCGTCCTTAAGCATGTTAACGTCGAGGATGCGCTTCTTAGATGTTGCATCTTCTTCACGTAGAAATCTGTTTGCTTCGAGATAGAATTCGCTGAGGTTTCCTGGTGGTTCTAGGTACAAGGGCTTTTTGAACTTCGAGCTATCCGAGACAGTGGATGCTGCTTCCATCAGTACCATCGATGGTTCAGGTCGGTCAACTGATGCTGCTGCAACGTTGAATCTTTCCGGGAATGAATGCAGAGTTTTTCTGGGTCTCTTCTTGATTGTATTAAGTGATATGACATTCTTGGGTTGTGCAATGTGGACTTGAAATTGTTCAAGGAAGCGTGCAGCCAACATGTTATAGCTGTTGATCGATTCAGTTTCTAGCTTCCGAATCCACAAAGCGGCTATATAGGCTAGAAAGAAGGGAAAACATTTGGCCATGACGTTTTCCGATGCCGATTGAACTTCCATATGCCTTTTGTAGCGCATCAGATGCAAGGTAGGATCCGTCCTGCCGTTATAAGACTCTAGTTGTGGAAGTTTGAAATTTGGGGGATTGCAGGAATTTCTGATTTCTTGTGTCCACTGGTAGTGATTAACGTCATCCACATCATTCTGATAAGTGCGTCCTCTCAAGAGGCATTCATCAGTTCTGCTACCCGATTCCCTTTAAAAATTTGTTGCAAATTGCCAATATCAGAGCCGGTGCCCCCGGCGTGGAGTGCAGAATAAACAGGAAGCTGTTGGTGAGCTGGTCGCGGGTCGTGGCTCGCGGTTCGAGGGGGCGACCGGACCCAGTCGTAAGTCACGTAGGTTGGTTCGTGAGGCAGGAGTGGCGAGCCGATCGGGTGGCTGGCGTAGGTCGCGAACCAGATCTCCATCCAAGGGTGCGTCACGAGCCGTTTCCTGCTGTGAAGTGTGACTTTGTGTTCTAATATCTAACTGAATTGGAGCTGAAATCAGTCGCTGTGCATTTCCAATACGGAGTGGGTTTCCCCTGGGTCTAAGTGATGCACGAGTTGCTTCGGTGGCTTCATCTTTAGTGTGTTGTACATTGTTCGGCCTTCCATCCATTCGAGCGAAGAATCCGTCGATCATCTCTTGTTCCTTTGCCAACTGGGTTCTCAATTCAGCGAGAACGCCGTCCATCCCTTCTCTGGTCATGTATTCTGAAGGATCTCCATGCGAGGATGCCCTCTGGATCTCCTCGTTTCTAGAGCCTTCAGCATCAACATCCTCAGCATGAGAGGAAATTCCAGTTTTCTTCCTTTTGATTGCCATTGATCCAATAGCCACATAATCCAAACTAGTAGTTGAGGTTGTCGTGTGCCCCATACCTGGCGTGCCAAGAATGTTAGACCAAAATCTAGGCCTAACACCCAAATGCAGTGTGAAGCCCTCATAATCACAGGTCACAGATCACAAAATGCAAGATAAAGCAATAAAAACGGGGAACACATGAGATTTTTATAGTGGTTCGGCTCAAACCAAGCCTACGTCCACTTTATATTATCTTAAATCTTGATAAATTACAGTTATAATGCCGTCTCACAATCCGTGAGATCGGTTTATACACAATAGCCTTGTGTTCTCATGATGAAGAAGAGAGAAAAGAAGTGATTTTATACACGAAATCCTCGTGTTAGATTGATTTAAGGAGTATGAAAAGTCCTTGTGTTGATAATGGTGGAAGCCGTGAAGAAGAATGGCCAAAAGTCCTTTGAAAATCCTCCAAATGGTGCACTTATAGCCATTTCCTATTAGCGGTTCGTGAGGCACATGGCATGCATCCCAAGAATCTCGAAAAGTTGTGGAGAACATTCAGAAACCCTTTCCAAGTCGTTCCAGGATAGGTGTGATGAAATTCGAGTTGATAGGAGAAAGATATGGCATCAGAATAGGTCAAAACCATGTGTAGAAGCAGGTTCAGTCCAGGCGGTTCGTTACCATGGTGGGCGAACCAAGGTGATGAGCTGGAGGTCTAGTTGCTCGTGCCATGTCGGGTCGGGTCATGGGTCCCACGAGCTAGTGTGGTGAATTGCTTTATGCGAGTCGGTCGACGGGTGCATCACAAGACAATGGGGTGAGCTAGGCAGAGTCCACTATCCCAAATAAGTGTCCCACGAGCCGGAGGCGGGGGGAGCCGGTCCGTTCCCCAAGCTAGCGATGCCTCGTCGTTTCATCCAAGTGATTGGCAGATTACACCCGTTCACGGAAACGGGCATAACTTCCAAACCGTAAGTCTGTTTTAGCTAAATGAAAGCTCTACCTAAAGCTAATTCAGTGAGCTACAAGAATTTCAAAGCAAAGCTTTGAAATTGCTATTTTCGGGCCTAAAATAAGTCATATTATAGGAGTTTCGGGCCATTCTTTGTTCGTGATGCAACTTCAATCAAATCGCTTCCTGTCTTCGGACGATGTTCTCCTTATCCGAGCGTGACGCTATTCAGATGTACCATGTGTGACAGCTTTTATCATAAATTGTGTCAACAAGTTCCCCCCCAAGTCTTGCTTATTGAAGGAAGATGTTTTCTGGACAATCCAGGGAATCTATAGGCCATAGAAATCTGACAACGCCATGACCCCGCTAGGTCTGCCAGCTGCAAATATATTCCATATCAGTAATGAGATAGAGGTAAAAAAATGTGCTAAATCCTGAAAGTATTATTCAAACTTTTCTGAGCATAAACCATACTCGAGGTATGTCCAAGTCGCCCTGCCAAATCCTGGCAAGGGCCAAACTTTCTAAGCGTAATCCATACCCAGAAGTTCGAACCGAGTACAAAATCCATTACCAATTTCTTTTGTCACATCCTGAAAAGACCATTTGCAGTTCCTAAGTATAAACCGTACTCAAGATTCCAAAGTGAGTAACACCATACTTAGACCTGAAGCAGCGCAAAGCATGCCACAGCCTGACAAGATAGTCCATCCCTAGGCATAATCCATACCTAGAGTTTCATAATAAGTATAAGCCATACTTTAACTGGGATTGAGGACATTCTGACCATATACTTAAATTCATCAAACATGATCCATGCTTGGAAAATCCTTCCTTATTCAATTCAAAATACCAAACCAAAGAAAATCCTGATTTGTTTGTCACCAAGTCCAGAGCATGCTTTGGGGCTAGATCCTAACCCCGTACGTGTGTATGCCGATTCAACCAATCAGGAAACCTAATGAAAGCAAAAACAAATCTTAAAGCCTTATAAATGGAGAAAATGAAAGCTGATCTCATCCATATCAGTTGATGATGAGCCCACGAGAGCTCGATCCTGGGTCATTCCCTCTCCGGGGAGCTGGAGGTGGCAGCGCAGGTGCAGGCGCTGTTGGCTGTTTCACATACTCGAGTAGCTCTCCATGTCTAACCCGCTCCTCAATCAGATCTCGTAAATGTCTGTAGTCATCAGTGTTATGACAATCCATTTCATGAAATATGCAGTGCTTTCGAGAGTCACGTTCTCTTTGCGATGGCTCCCTCTGGGAAGCTTTGGGTAGGAGACAACACCATTTGTGCCCATGTAGATGTCAGAAAGTGAAGCACTAGCTCGGTGTACTTCTCGTATCTGGGCCCTCTCCAGGGCAGAGTGTTGCGGTCAATCTTGACAGCAGCCTTTCCCTTGACATCTCCAAAATTAGACGGTCCTACATCCTTAAGCATGTTGAAATCGAGGATGCGCTTCTCGGAAGTTGCATCTTCATCACGCAAAAATCTGTCTGCTTCGAGATATAATTTTCCTAGATTTCCCGGTGGGTCTCAGTAAAAGGACTTTTTGAACTTCGAGCTATCCGAGACACCCTATACCATTTCCATCAGTACCATCGATGGTTCAGGTCGGTCAACTGATGTTGTTGCAACGTTGAATCTTTCTAGGAATGAACGCAGAGTTTCTCTGGGCCTCTGCTTGATTGTATTAAGTGATATGACATTCTTGGGTCGTGCGATGTGGACCGAAATTATTCAAGGAAGCGTGCAACTAACATGTTCCAGTTGTTGATCGATTCAGTTTCTAGCTTCCGAATCCACATAGCGGCTATATAAGTCGGAAAGATAAGAAAACATTTAGCCATGACATTTTCTAATGCCGATTGAACTTCCATATGCCTTTTGTAGCGCATCAGATGCATGGTAGGATCCGTCCTACCGTTATAAGAATCTAGTTGCGAAAGTTTGAAATCTGGGGGAATGCGGGAATTACTGATTCCTTGTGTGAACGGGTTGTGATTGATGTCATCCACATCATTCTGATAAGTGCGGCCTCTCGAGAGGCGTTCATCAGTTCTTCTGGCCGATTTCCTTCAAAAATTTGTTGCAACTTGCCAAGGTCAGAGCTGGTGTCCCCAGCATGGAGTGTAGGATAAGCAGGAAGCTGTTAGAGAGCTGCTGGGAGCGGGTCACGGGTCGTGGCTCATGGTTCGATGGGGCAACCCGACCCGATCGTGAGTCACGTAGGTCGGTTCGTGAGGCAGGAATGGCGAGCCGATCAGGTCGCTGGCGTAGGTCACGAACCGGATCTCCGTCCAAGTGTTCGTGACCGTGGTGGGCGAACCGAGGTGACAAGCTGGAGGTCGTCGTGGAGTTTCTGGTGCCAGGTCGGGTCTTGGGTCCCACGAGCCGGTGTGGTGAATTGCTTTATGCGAGTCGGTCGAGGGGTGCATCACGAGAAAATGGGGCGAGCTGGGCCAAGACCACGATCCCAAATAAATGCCCCAAGAGCCCGGGGGTGCACCACGAGCTGAGGGGGGCGAGCCGGTCCATTCTACTAGCTAGCGATGCCTCGTCGTTTCATCCAAGTGATTGGCAGATTACACCCGTTCATGGAAACGGGCGTAAATTCCAAACCGTAAGTCCGTTTTAGCCAAACAAAAGCTCTACCTGAAGCTAATTCAGAGGGCTGCAAGAATTACAAAGCAAAGCCTCGTAATTGCTGTTTCCGGGCCTAAAATAGTTCATCTGATAGGAATTTCGGGCCATTCTTTGTTCGTGATGCGACTTCAACCAAATCGCTTCCTGTCTTCTGACGATGTTCTCCATATCCGGGCGCGACGCTATTCAGATGTACCATGTGTGACAGCATTTATCATAAAGTGTGTCAACAAGTTTACCCCACAGAATATGTCTTGCTGGTTTAAGGAAAATGTCTTCTGGATAATCCAGTAAATCTATAGGCCATAGAAATCTGACAACGCCATGACCCCACAAGGTCTGCTAGCTAGAAATATAATCCATATCTGTAAAGAGATAGAGGTAAAAAGAATGTACCAAATCCTGACAGTATTATTCAAACTTTCCCGAGCATAAACCATACTCGAGGAACGTCCAAGTCACCCTTCCAAATCTTAACAAGGGCAAAATTTTCTTGGCGTAATCCATACCCAGAAATTCAAACCGAGTATAATCCATTACCAATTTCTTTTGTCACATCCTGAAAAGATCATTTGTAGTCCCTAAGTATAAACCATACTCAATATTCCAAAGTGACTATAAACCATACTCAGACCTGAAGCAGAGCTAAGCTTGCCACAGCCTGACAAGATAGTCCATCCCTAGGCATAATCCATACCTAGAGTTTCATAATAGGTATAAGCAATGCTTTAACCGAGATTGAGGATCTTGCTACATCCTGATAAGATAATTAAATTCACCAAACATAATCCATGCTTGGAAAATCCTTCCTTATTCAATTCAAAATGCAAAACCAAAGCAAATCCTGATTGGTTAGTCACCGAGTCCATAGCACGCTTTGGGGCTTGATCCTAACACCGTACGTGTGTACTCCGATTCAACCAATCAGGAAACCTAATGAAAGCAAAAACAAATCTTAAAGTCTAATAAAAGAAGAAAATGAAAGCTGATCTCATCCAGATCCGTTGATGATGAGCCCACGAGAGCTCGATCAAGGGTCATTCCCTCTCCGGGGAGCAGGAGGTGGCAGCGCAAGTGTAGGCGCTGTTGGCTGTTTCACATACTCGGGTAGCTCTCCAAGTCTAACCTGCTCCACAATCAGATCTCGTAAATGCCTGCAGTCATCAGTGTTATGACCGTCCATTTCATGAAATATGCAGTTCTTTCCAGAGTCACGTTCTCTTTGCGATGGCTCGCTCCAAGGAGGCTTTGGTTAGGAGACAACACCCTTTGTGTCCATGTAGATGTCCGAAAGCGTAGCACTAAGCTCGTTGTACTTCTCGTATCTGGGCCCTCTCCGGGGCTGAGTGTTGCGGTCAGTCTTGACAGCAGCCTTTCCCTTGACATCTCTAGAATCATACGGTCCTCCGTCCTTAAGCATGTTCACATCGAGGATGCGCTTCTCAGAAGTTATCTTCTTCCCACATAAATCTGTCTGTTTCGAGACAGAATTCGCCGAGGTTTCCCGTTGGGTCTCGGTACAAGGAATTTTTGAACATTGAGCTATCCGAGACACCGGATACTGCTTCCATCAGTACCATCGATGGTTCAGGTCGGTCAACTGACGTTGCTGCAACGTTGAATCTTTCCAGGAATGAACGCAGAGTTTCTTTGGGCCTCTGCTTGATTGTATTAAGTGATATGGCATTCTTGGGTCATGCGATGTGGACCCGAAATTGTTCAAGGAAGTGTGTGACCAACATGTTCCAGCTGTTGATCGATTCAGTTTTTAGCTTCCAAATCCACATAGTGGCTTTATAAGTCAGAAAGAAGGCAAAACATTTAGCCATGACGTTTTCCGATGCTGACTGAACTTCCATATGCCTTCTGTAACGCATCAGATGCATGGCAGGATCCGTCCTGCCGTTATAAGACTCAAGTTGTGGAAGTTTGAAATCCGGGGGATTGCGGTAATTCTTGATTTCTTGTGTGAACGGGTTGTGATTGACGTCATCCACATCATTCTGATAAGTGCGCCTCTCGAGAAGTGTAATGACCCGCATTTTCCAGGGTTATAATTAATTAATTTAATTATATATATCGTGATGTAGTGAATTAAATAGAGGTTTAATTAAAATATATGGGTTTTTTAATTAAAATTAAATAATTGAATAATATATTTAATTCAGAAATAATCAAAATATTGGAAATCACAATATTCTATGAGCTGGGTCGTCCCTTAGATTTAATTCAGCTTAGAGTTGAATTATATTGACGAATATATTATTTAATCGACGACGTTAGAACGTATAATTATATTATAATTAAAACCAAGCTTGAAATGGCGCGGCAGTTCGTAATTTGGCGATTTGAACTTCGACTGAATGTACAGGATTCGTTTTAAGCCGTATTTCTGTGAAATAAGAAACGTGTGGAGCTGGTGGAGTATATCTTTCTAGTGGAAGAGAAAAATCGGGATTTCATCGTGTAGATTTTGATTTACGTCCAAATCAAATTTCAGAAAAAGTCGCTCTGGAATTCCTTTATAATTCGTAACGCATTATATACGTTATAAATAGATTTTTCAGTATAGACTGAATATCGATAAATCTAAAATCTGAAATATTAAACTGTAAATTATGATATGATATTCTGGAGCTTTACGATATCAAATGTGAAGATATACGATAATATTTATTTTTAAATATTAAATTTAAATATATTTATATATTTATAAGGGTCATCCAAAGCTTTAAAAATAGCCACTTTTGCAAACGAAGTCGGAATTCGACGAAACTAATTTTGTTGGATCCGCAATGTCAAATAGTTGTTAGATGTCAGTTTCCGTGATTTTTAGAGTCACTGTGTGGCCGTACGGATTTTTAGAGTGTAAAACAGTTAGTATTTTGACGGTTAAAAATATGCTGTGTGAGCATATGAAGTCGGAATTCGACGAAACCAATTTCGTTGGGACCGGAATGTCGAACTCTAGCTACATGTCCAGTTTCGTGATTTTTGGGCATCGTGTGTGATCACACGGATTTTTTAGAAGTCAAAAACGAATTAAAAATGGAGAATATACCGAGAATATTCCTTTTATACAAATATCTAGATATTTTTGTGGTCTATAAATACACCCATACCAATCCATAAACCTAATTCAACTCTCTTCTTTAGTCAACACTGAATTCCGCCGCTTATCCTTTCTCAGTAAAAGTTTCGACCTTCACCAAAAAGAAAATCAAAGAAAAAAAATGAAATCAATTCCATAAATTGAATAACAAGTATAAATGAATTCTACATGAGATTCTCTTCATCTTGGTGTGATATAGTGGAGTTCGATCTATTATCGTTCGCTGGAAATTAGACACAGCAGCACTAGGGCTGACGAGGGTCGGCGATCTGAGCCTCTATAAGGGTCGGGGAGGAGAGCGCTGAGATCGTTGAGGCGAAGGGTACCTACCGCCGAAGTTTGGTGGATTTTGAGTGTACTTGGTGACGCACGACACTGTAGGCTCGAAAGGGGGCTCCTGTCGACGCGGGTTCGAATTGAGGAGTGAGGGGATGATGGCGATGAGATTTAGATGATGAGTATTTTGGTGGTGGTAGCAGGTCGGAGTGATGGTCGAGGAGGCGTTGGCTGTGGGTCAACGGTGAAGTCAAAGGGGAGGAGTTACAGCGTGTTTTCGTTTGGAGGAAGAAGGTTATAAGCGGGTTCAGGCTTTAAGCAAATGGGCTGGAGAAATAAATAAGTAAAGGCCCATCCTTTTTATTCAAATCAATGTTTATTTAATTATAAAATATATACTAACTTGTAAATTAAATAACGGGGCCATACGGTATCGAAATCCAGCGAAACAAGATACGTTGGGATCGTATGGACAGGCACCACACAAAGGAAGTGACCGCGAGTCGATTGGAGCCCGTTACAATTTATAGCAAAATAAATTGTCTGAATCAAGCGAAGGTTATCGTCATTGACGACGATCGTCCAATGTGAGTAAATCTCACTAACTCTGAACAGTTTATATTTCCATGTTGTATCTTTTTGAACTGTTAAATATTGACTGATTGACTATGTGTTGACTGTTTGATTGAACTGCTAGTCAGTTAGTTGAATTTCTATATTGATTCTGTTTAACAGAATATATCATATGGACTGAAAGTGATGTTATCTATATTGTTTAACATCTGTGATGCAGGGAAACAGGTTGGAGGGGTCTAACTGGACTCCTCAATATTTATAATACTGTTCTATTCATGTATTGTAATATATGATGTGATATATAATCTGTTATGGATTTGGTATGTTTGAATGATATCGATCATTGTTATTCGATATTTTAAATATCATAAAAAGACCCTGGATGTAAAAAGGGATATTTCAATGTATATTGAAATTTTATAAAATTAACCGATTTTATAAAAAGGAAATAATTTGAAAATAAAGCATTTATAAAATCGTAGGATATTATAAAGGAGAATATTTATTTAGAAAATAAATGGAATTGTAAAAGGAACATTTATTTAGAAAATAAATAGGATAAAAAGAAAAAGGAAAGTTAACGAGATAAGAAAGAGTTAGTCGATTAGAGTTATCAAATAGAGTTATCAAAAAAGAAGTTAATCAAATATAGTTTACTCGAAGAAGTTAGTCAAACATAGTTATTCAGGATAAGTTACCATATAGCACGACTGCTAGCGTAATTCGCAGGGCTGCAGATAGCCTACGGCGGTCGGATGTTTCCTGAGAGAATCAGGCGTAACCATTGTGATCGTTGCGATCTAGAGTCAAGTGAATGAAGTTAAATTCAATATTTAGTTATTCGAATAGGAGTTAAACAAATAGAGTTAATCAATTAGAGTAAATCAAAATGGAGTTAAACAGAAATTAGAAACTGACTAGAGATTAGTTAAGTTGAATAGTTTTCTAAGTATCGATCTGATGTTGGTTTCAGCCTCGGGATTTATACTTAGGGAATTGTTCTCCTACTAGTTTACAGTTAGGGACTAATAGTTGTGGAATGGTAGTGATGCGTGAATAAACAATGTAAATTTTTTCTAGTGTTAATAACAAATATTTTCAAAATATAGAAAATAAGGAAATATGAATATATATATATATATATATATATATATGTTTGATGATTGGATCGATAATTCCATTTGGAATTTAGATCATTGTTTGTACACGGACATGTTTTCATTTGATAGTTAAATCACAGACTATCAATGTTTTGACCATTTTACGTTGTTAATATGGAGAGACCGGTTGGATTATTATCCAAAGAACCACTCTGTATTGGCGTAAGCGTCGCTAATCATATATGCCAAAGATAATTGAAGACGGAGTAAAATGCAAGGGCTGTTGTATAAGTCTTAGATAAGAGTGACTAAGATGGATATACTGAATAGTGCCTTCGGTTTGTCCAGTCCCAGGACAACTTGTATGGACGAAGGTCTGACAGAGTATATCCAATGGATCGCATAAGTTGAACAAACGTATATACGTTGGTGGCGGAGGAATTCGTTTCTCTTAGCTGTATACCCATTGTATTTTTAAGGAAATCAATTTGTGATTTGGTGGGTATGACGATGTGACATTCTAAGTGAATGAGGATGACTTGTGTTGATGAATGTCTGACAGATTATTTCCAGAGAGGTCACGTACATTGATTTCTTCAACCGTACCAAGAGTGGAAGCGGAGAAGGAAACTTCTTTAGCTAACACGTAATGTACTATTGTAGACGTCAATTAGTGATTTTCGATGGATCTGACAATGTGGCATTCGAAGTGAATCTGATGTGATGATAAAGTGTAGCTTCTAGCCTCATCAACCGGTAAGTGACAGAAATCAGGCAGGCAGCATGGCTAAGTCGGTCGCACCGAAGTAGGGTGTATAATCACCTATCTAGAGAATATTCATTTGCTTCTTTAATCTATCAATGCTGTCCCATATATATACGGGAACGGTTGTTGATCCCAACCGTTGGTGATGTACATTCGATACACTCAAGCGAAATGAGTGGTCGGTCACGTGCGGCTGAGTTACAAGATGTTCTTGTTGAACTCCAGTGTATCGTTCCTAGAGTACACTGATCGGAAGGTGGTTCCATACCTTGTCATAGTTGGAAATCCATTATCCAATACGTGCTTGCGATTTTGATTGTATACTATTTATGTAGAACATGAGATGAAAGCGTTTCTGCTAGTTGATATCTATTTGTACATAGACATTATTATAATATATAATAATGTCAATAGGTTTTTGATAAAAAGATATTTTGGATTCTCATAAGGGAAAAACCCGTTCCGTTCTGCGGCGTGGTCTTGTGAGATATCGTTTACTTATTCATATACATGTTTAAACTGTTTTACTCACACCAGTCCCATGACTGACCCGGAGTTTACTTTGTTGTTTTCCCTAAACTCTTGGGTGCCCAATTTTGTACGGGCAGTCAAGTAGTTAGGATTTTACAGATATACTTGGAGAGCATGGAGCAGGAGGCTTCAAGATCATATAGCTATAGTTTAGTTCCGCTGTGTTGTAAGTGTTGTACACTGATAAGTGCTATTGTATACATAACTGTTATATTTCAAAGTTATGTTATCTATTATATGTTATTCGTTCCGCTGTGAGGTTCGTGTTACTCCGATGTTGTGTCCTTCTTCTTCTTCTATTCTAAGTTTCTATCTTATCTATTCTCACATTCTAATTTCTTTCATTAATTACCGGGATTTTTCGATGTTTTGGTTATCGACATCGTGTTTATGTCGATAACCAAAGTCGCCGAAAATCCGGGTCGTTACAAGAGATGTTCATCAGTTCTGCTAGCCGATTTCCTTCAAAAATTCGTTGCAAGTTGCCAAGGTCAGAGTTGGTGCCCCCAGCGTGGAGAGCAAGATAAGCAGGAAGTTGTTGGTGAGCTGATGGGAGCGGGTCGCGGGTCGTGGCTGGCGGTTCGAGGGGGTGACTCGACCCGGTCATGAGTCACGTAGATCGGTTCGTGAGGCAGGAGTGGTGAGCCGATAGGGTCGCTGGCGTAGGTCACGAACCAGATCTCCGTCCAAGGGTGTGTCACGAGCTGTTTCCTGCTGTGAAGTGTGACTTTGTGTTCTGATATCCATCTGAATCGGAGCTGAAATCGGTCGCTGTGCATTTCCAATAGGGACTGGGTTGCCCCTGGGTCTAAGAGATGCACGATCTGCTTCTGTGGCTTCATCTCCAGTGCGTTGTACATTACTCGGCCTTCCATTCATTCGAGCGAAGAATCTATCGAATATATCCTGTTGCTTTGCCATCTGGATTCTCAATTCAGCGAGAATGATGTCCATCTCTTCTCTGGTCATGTATTTAGAAGGATCTCAATGAGAGGATGCCCCCTAGCTCTCCACATTTCTAGTGCCTTCAGCATCAACATCCTCAGCATGAGAGGAAATTCCAGTTTTCTTTCTTTTGATTGCCGTTGATCTAATAGCCAAGTAATCCAAACTAGAAGTTGAGGTTGTCATGTGCCCCCACCTGGCGCGCCAAAAATGTTAGACCAAAATCTAGGCCTAATACCCAAATGCAGTGTGAAGCCCTCAAAATCGGAAGTCGCAGATATTAAAATGCAGATAAAGCATTAAAAATGGGGAACATACGTGATTTTTATAGTGGTTCGGCTCAAACCAAGCATACGTCCACTTTATATTGTCTTAAATCTTGATAAACAACGATTACAATGTCGTCTCACAATCCGTGACATCCGTTTATACACAATAGCCTTGTGTTCTCATGAAAAAGATGAGGGAAAAGAAGTGATTTTATACACGAAATCCTCGTGCTAGATTGATTTCAGGAGTATGCAAAGTCCATATGTCGATAATGGTGGAAGCCGTGAAGAAGAATGGCCAAAAGTTCTTTGAAAATCCTCCAAATGGTGCATTTATTGCCATTTCCTGATAGCGGTTCGTGAGACACGTGGCACACATCCCAAGAATCTCGAAAATTTATGGAAAATGTCCATAAACCCTTTCGAAGTCGTCCTAGGATAGGTGTAATGAAATCCGGGTTGATAGGAGAAAGATAAGGCATTAGAATAGGTCAAAACCGTGTGCAGAAGCAGGTTCAGTCCAGGAGCCTCGTGACCGTGGTGGGTGAACCGAGGTGATGAGCAGGACGTCGTCGTGGAGTTGCCTGTGCCAAGTCGGGTCGGGTCATGGGTCCTATGAGCCGGTGTGGTGAATTGCTTTATGCGAGTCGGTCGAGGGGTGCATCACGAGACAATAGGGCGAGCTGGGCCAAGTCCATGATCCCAAATAAGTGCCCCACGAGCTGGGGGCGTGCACCACTAGCCAAGGGGAGGCGATCCCAAATGTGGGCGAGCTGGTCCATTGTCCAAGGTAGCAATGCCTCGTCGTTTCATCCAAGTGATTGGCAGATTACACCCGTTCACGGAATCAGACGTAACTTCCAAACCGTAAGTCCGTTTTAGCCAAACGAAAGTTCTACCTGAATCTAATTCAGAGCGCTACAAGAATTACAAAGCAAAGCTCCATAGTTTCTGATTTCGGGCCTAACATAGGTCATCTGATAGTAGTTTCGGGCCATTCTTTGTTTGTGATGCGACTTCAACTAAATCGCTTCCTGTCTTCTGATGATGTTCATTATATCCGGGCGTGACGCTATTCAGATGTACCATGTGTGGCAACTTTTATCAAAAAGCGTGTCGACAAGTTTGCCCCCCAGAACATGTCTTGCTAGTTGAAGGAAGATGTGTTCTGGATAATCTAGGAAATCTATAGGCCTCAGATATCCGACATCGCCATGACCCCGCAAGGTCTGCCAGCTGCAAATATAATCCATATCTGTAAAGAGATAGAGGTAAAAAAAAGTGCCAAATCCTGACGGTATTATTCAAACTTTCCCGAGCATAAACCATAACCGAGGGACGCCACCATGCCAAATCCTGGCAAGGGCCAAACTTTCTACGCATAATCCATACCCAGAAGTTCAAACCGAGTATAATCCATTACCAATTTCTTTAGTCAAATCCTGAAAAGACCATTTGCAGTTCCTAAGTATAAACCATACTCAAGATTCCAAAGTGAGTATACACCATACTCAGACCTGAAGCAGAGCTAAGCTTGCTAGATCCTGAAAAGATAGTCCATCCCAAGGCATAATCCATACCTAGAATTTCATAATAAGTATAAGACATACTTAAACCGAGATTGAGGATCTTGCTACATCCTGACAAGATACTTAAATTCACCAAACATAATCCATGCTTGGAAAATCCTTCCTTTTGCAATTCAAAATACAAAACCAAAGCAAATCCTGATTGGTTTGTCACCGAGTCGAGAGCACGCTTTGGGGCTAGATCCTACCCCATACGTGTGTAATCCGATTCAACCAATAGGGAAACCTAATGAACGTAAAAACAAATCATAGAGCCTAATAAATGCAGAAATGAAAGTTGATCTCATCCAGATCAGTTGATGATGAGCCCACGAGAGCTTGATCCAGGGTCATTCCCTCTCCGGGGAGCAGGAGGTAGCAGCGCAGTTGTAGGCACTGTTGACTGTTTCACATACTCAGGTAGCTCTGCATGTCTAACCCGCTCCTCAATCAGATCTCTTAAATGTCTGCAGTCATTAGTGTTATGACTGTCCATTTCATGAAATATGCTGCGTTTTCCAGAGTCACGTTCTCTTTGCGATGGCTCCCTCCTGGGAGGCTTTGGGTAGGAGACAGCACCATTTGTGTCCATGTAGATGTCAGAAAGCGAAGCACTAAGCTCGGTGTACTTCTCGTATCTGGGCCCTCTCTGTGGCTGAGTGTTGCAGTCAGTCTTGATAGCAGCCTTTCCCTTGACATCTCCAGAATCATACGGTCCTCCGTCCTTAAGCATGTTGATATCGAGGATGCGCTTCTCGGAAGTTGCATTTTCTTCCCGTAGAAATCTGTCTATTTCAGGATAGAATTCGTCGACGTTTCCCGGTGGGTCTCGGTTCAAGGACTTTTTGAACTTCGAGCAATCCGAGACACCGTATACTGCTTCCATCAGTACCATCGATGGTTCGGGTCGGTCAACTTATGCTGCTGCAACGTCGAATCTTTCCAGGAATGAAAGAAGAGTTTCTCTAGGTCTCTGCTTGATTGTGTTAAGTGATATGACATTCTTGGGTCATGCGATGTGGACCCGAAATTGTTCAAGGAAGCGTGCGACCAACATGTTCCAGCTGTTGATCGATTCAGTTTCTAGCTTCCGAATCCACATAGTGGCTAAATAAGTCAGAAAGAAGAGAAAACATTTAGCCATGACATTTTCTGATGCCGATTGAACTTCCATATGCCTTTTGTAGCGCATCAGATGCACGGTAGGATTCGTCCTGCCGTTATAAGACTCTAGTTGCGGAGGTTTGAAATCCGGGGGACTGCAGGAATTCCTGATTTCTTGTGTGAACGGGCTGTGATTGACGTCATCCACATCATTCTGATAAGTGCGACCTCTCAAGAGGCGTTCATCCGTTCTGCTAGCCGACTTCTTTTAAAAATTTGTTGCAAGTTGCCAAGGTCAAAGCTGGTGCCCCCTGCGTGGAGTGCAAGATATGCAGGAAGCTGTTGGTGAGCTACTGGGAGTAGGTCGCGGTTCGTGGCTCGCGGTAAGAAGGGGCGACCCAACCCGGTCATGAGTCACGTAGGTCAGTTCGTGAGGCAGGAGTGGCGAGCCGATAGGGTCGTTGGCATAGGTCACGAATCGGATATCCATCCAAGGGTGCGTCACGAGCAATTTCCTACTGTGGAGTGTGACTTTGTGTTCCGACATCCATCTGAATTGGAGCTAAAATCAGTCGTTGTGCATTTCCAATAGGGAGTGGGGTCCCCCTGGGTCCAAGTGATGCACGAGCTGCTTCTGTGGCTTCATCTCTAGTGCGTTGTACATTGCTCGGCCATCCATCCATCCGAGCGAAGAATTCGTCGATCATCTCTTATTTCTTTGCCATCTGGGTTCTCAATTAAGCGAGAATGATGTCCATCTCTTTTATGGTCATGTATTTGAAAGGATATCCATGAGAGGATGCCCCCTGGCTCTCCTCATTTCTAGTGCCTTCAGCATCAACATCCTCAGCATGAGAGGAAATTCCAGTTTTCTTCCTTTTGATTTCCATTGATCCAATAGCCATGTAATCCAAACTAGAAGTTGAGGTTGTCGTGTGCCCCCTACCTGGCGTGCCATAAATGTTAGACCAAAATCTAGGCCTAACACCCAAATGCAGTGTGTAGCCCTCACAATCACAAGTCACAGATCACAAAATGCAGATAAAGCAATAAAAACGGGGAACATAGAAGATTGTGGTTCGGCTCAAACCAAGCCTACGTCCACTTTATATTGTCTTAAATCTTGATAAACAACAATTACAATAACATCTCACAATCCATGAGATCCATTTATACACAATAGCCTTGTGTTCTCGTGAAGAAAAAGAGAGAAAAGAAGTGATTTTATACACGAAATCCCCGTGTTAGATTGATTTGAGGAGTATGCAAAGTCCTTTGGTCGATAATGGTGGAAGCCGTGAAGAAGAATGGCCAAAAGTCCTTAGAAAATCCTCTAAATGGTGCATTTATAGCCATTTCCTGATTGCGGTTCATGAGACACGTGGCATGCATCCCAAGAATCTCGAACAGTTGTGGAAAATGTCCATAAACCCTTTCTAACTCGTCCCAGGACAAGTGTGATGAAATCCAGGTTGATAGAAGAATGATATGGCATCATAATAGGTGAAAACCATGTGCAGAAGTAGGTTAATTCCAAGCGGTTCGTGACCGTGGTGGGCGAACCGAGGCGACGAGATGGAGGTCGTCGTGGAATTGCTGGAGCCAGGTTGGGTCGGGTCGTGGGTCCCACGAGCCGGTGTGGTGAATTGCTTTATGCGAGTCGGTCGAGGGGTGCATCACGAGATAATGGGGCGAGCTGGGCCAAGTCCACGGTCCCAAATAAGTGCACCACGAGCCGAAGGGGGTGCATTACGAGCCCAAATGGGGGCGAGCCAGTCCATTCTCCAAGCTAGCGATGCCTCATCGTTTCATCCAAGTGATTGGCAGATTACACCCGTTCACGGAAACGGGCGTAACTTCCAAACCGAAAGTCCATTTTAGTCAAACGAAAGCTCTACCTGAAGCTAATTCGGAGGGCTACATGAATTACAAAGCAAAGCTCTATAATTGCTGTTTTCAGGCCTAAAATTGGTCATCTGATAGGAGTTTAGGACCATTCTTTGTTCGTGATGCGACTTCAACCAAATCACTCCCTGTCTTCTGACGATGTTCTCCATACCCGGGCACGACGCTATTCAGATGTACCTTGTGTAACAGCTTTCATCATAAAGTGTGTCAACAAGTTTGCCCCCCAGAACATGTCTTTCTGGTGGAAGGAAGACGTGTTCTGGATAATCCAGGAAATCTATTGTAACACCCCGTGAATTCTATAACTGTGAAATTCACAAATTAAAGTATAATTAATTTCAAATCAAAGAACTAAGGGAAACGGGATACGCCATTGTGTTCGTCTCGGAAAAATACGCGAAATAGAGTCCGAATTTTCGAAAAACGGAGTCCGTATGAAGAAGATATAGCCTCCGGAAGTTTCTGAATTAAGTTTAAAATTCGAACAGAATAAAACAACTCAGAAAAACAAGTTTAAATTTCAAAATCGGGCCCAATTGGCCAGGGCGGGAAAAGTCCCGCCTAATGCACCCAGGTCGACTGGGCTGTCGACCTGGTCTAGCCAGGTCGACAGGGCTGTCGACAGGGCTGTCGACAGGGCTGTCGACCTGGTCCAGAGCCAGGTCGAACCCAGCCCACCCTGGCTTGCCTAGTTTATGTTGGTCGGTTTTCAGAAGCCTGCTTTGTCATTAGGGCTAGGTGGCAGGCTCTAATTGGTCTCTCTTTCGAATGAATGGCTACGATCAATCCAAGCAACATCGATGGTCCTAATCAGTTCATAAACTCTATAAAAATGACCCTAGACTCAACCTAATCTATTCATTCAAAAATAAGAACGAGGCCATCATGCTGCGGAGGAACGACTAGGAGTAGCCACCAATTTGGGAGAAGACTAGGAGGCAAATTCTAAAGCATAAAGCAACTTAAACAAATCAAATCAACAAGAAGTCGCATCTCCAATTGGAGAATTCGCCACACGATTGTAAGTAGAGTATTATTTTGGTATGAACAAATAACTGTGTTGGTTTGTATACTTGATTTGTGGTGATAAAGTAATTCATATTTGTGCGTTACTATGATTCTTATCGATTTGGAATATTGTATACGTTTGGATATTCTCAAATTATGTTATTCATTATAAAAACTACATGTTTGCGGTAGTTTTATGCAAGTATACGTTTGGAATATTCGCAAATTATGTAATTCATGTTGAAGCTACATGTATGTAGTTGTTTAAATTGAAATTCAGGCAAGTTTGGGGTTTTGCTACTATGCCATCATAATGTGTATTTTTGTACAAAAATCATTTTGTGTGTAATTGGAACAAATTTGGGTTATTATAATTCATATGAAATTATGTTGAAAATTTGGCATCATGATCTATGTATTAAGCCATACTTTTGCACTAGAAAACCTCTTTGCGAACTCATGAATATGACTAGGCTATGATTGATATTTTGCATAATTGAAAACCATGTTAGGTCTATATTGTTAACAAGAATTATATGATGACATATGTGGTACATAGCTAGGTTAGATTCAAAACCCCATTTGCAAGTTTTCATGACTAAAGTAAAAATCATGATTTCATGTTAGAAATATTTATGCCATAAGTATATGTGTGCCATGGTTATGAGAATAGATTTAAAATCATGATTAAGTTGGAATAATTCAAGTTGAACTAGACTTTTGTATTAGTAACAAAAGTAGACACCTTTGTAAACTTGTAGGAATCTTATGAACATGATTTGCTTATGTTTGACATTATGCCTAAACAAAAATATAGATTTATGTTGTAGTTAAGACTATGTGTCAACAATAATATCCAATCTAGATTCTTAACTTAACTACAAGTTTTGATTCATGTCACTTATGCTTTATGACCAAAGTATACGTTATTGCTATGCAAGTACACCAGTTTCTGATTTGTAGTTCCAACGTTATGTTGCAAGTTCATGCGTTCACATTCCCCTTTAGTGTATGAACGTTTTAAGCCTCCCCTTTTTCTCATGGCTAAGTTGGGCTTAAAAGCCTAAGCCCAACATATATAATAAACGAGCGTATTAAGCGGGGGTAAATGACGTTGGGCCAAATTAATTAATAAATGAAAATATAAAGTAAAAGGGGCCCAAATTCAAGTATGGGTTGGGCCCATGATTGGTGTAAATCTTTACACCATTAGCTTAATAATGGGCCGCAAATATTTACATATAAGAAAATAAAGAAGAAAGACAAAATATGTAAATGTAGAACATACGATGTGTTTAACCCGAGGTTGGATTGAGTTGTGATGTAAACCTGCCCGGAACCGCCCGACTGTCCAGTAGTCACAACAATACCTATCCAATGTGGGAGGTTAAACATGGAGCCCAATAAGGACCCGAGGTTAGACTGAGTTGTGGCGTAAGACTGCCCGGAACCAACCGGCAACAGGCAGCCACAACAATACCTGTCTAATGTGAGAGGTCAAGGCTTTAATAAGACAATTAAGGCTGAGTCAGGATTGTTAGGATTAAGTGGACTAAAGACTTAATAAAAATGGAACATGCTAAACTAAACAGACTGATTGGGGGTTAGGTTAGAAAACACTTAACCAACTTAGCATGTTGGCTAGAGATAGAAAACCTAGTAACGGGGGACCCTTTTCAGCAGTAACCCTATAAGGTGTATCATGATACCCTGAAACTAGGCAGGGTGGGGCACGATTACTGGGCTGATTGTAAGAGGTCAAATCGACGGCGGTGGTGTAGGCAGTGTAGGTTCTAACGGGGTGCGGGCGTGCACACACTCCGGCGCAGAAAAATAAGGCACTGGGCACCAGTAGCATACCTGTGCATTCTAGGGTTGTGTCGGGCTGCCGCCATGGGACTTGATACACCCCATGGTGGGACCATCATAGGTAACTACAACATCGGGGGCCGTAAGACACATGTAACTATGCGAGTAGGAGCCGATCATCATAAAATGGATCACTTCACCCAGATATGGGGTGCCAGTTGGGAACTAGTTTATATGGGTTCAGAGATTAATATGGGGTACGATAGTATATTCGACCCTAGACAACTTAACCAAGTTTATAGTGCTTTCCCATTTCGAGTTTATACTTATCATACCCAGTTCTTTATTCATAGACAGAATAGTCCTAGACTTACTCAGGCTTTATGTCTGACTCTACTTTTCTTTCGTCTTCTTTTCTTCCGTTTCCCCCCCCAGGTCCTCAGGGAGGGAACACAGCAGCTTGACCAGCCTTCATATCCAGCTTGAAGAGAAAGAATGTATTGCTTGGATCTTTTTCGTTTTGAACTATGGCTTTGGACAACAACTATGGGGCTTTTGCAGTTTATTTATGTTTTCTTTATGCTTCTTTAAAATATGTAATCAAGACAGATTATGAAAGTGTTATGTTATGTTTTTGGAAAGGATGTAAGACAATCATGGTGATGTTGTTGTAACACGTATTTGCTTTTATGAAATAAAAGTTGCTTTTTTTCTGCTGCTTACAAAATATGTGTTCTTATATCTGTCTTGTATATCTGTGACTTATACTTATAAACCTCCACCAAAATTAGGGCATTCCCTTTGAGAGTGACCCTAACGGAGGTGGGGTGTTTCATCTATAGGCCATAGAAATCCGATAACGCCATGACCCCGCAAGGTCTGCCAGCTACAAATATAATCCATATCTGTAAAGAGATAGAGGTAAGAAAAATGTGCCAAATCCTGACAGTATTATTTAAACTTTTCCGAGCATAAACCATACTCGAGGAACGTCCAAGTCACCCTGCCAAATCCTGGCAAGGGTCAAACTTTCTAGGCATAATCCATACCCAGAAGTTCAAAACGAGTATAATCCATTACCAATTTCTTTTGTCACATCCTGAAAAGACCATTTGCAGTTCCTAAGTATAAACCATACTCTAGATTCCAAAGTGAGTATACACCATACTCAGACCTGAAGTGGAGCTAATCTTGCCACAGCCTGACAAGATAGTTCATCCCTAGGCATAATCCATACCTACAGTTTCATAATAAGTATAAGCCATACTTTAACCGAGATTGAGGATCCTGCTACATCCTGACAAGATACTTAAATTCACCAAACATAATCCATGCTTGGAAAATACTTCCTTATTCAATTCAAAATACAAAACCAAGGAAAATCCTGATTGGTTTGTCATCGAGTTCAGAGCACGCTTGGGGGATAGATCCAAACCCCGTACATGTGTACTCCGATTCAACCAATCAGGAAACCTAATGAAAGCAAAAACAAATATTAAAGCCTAACAAATGAAGAAAATGAAAGATAATCTCATCCAGATCAGTTGATGAGGAGCCAATGAGAGCTCGATCCTGGGTCATTCCCTCTCCGGGGAGCAGGAGGTGGCAGCGCAGTTGCAGGCGCTGTTGGCTATTTCACATACACGGGTAGCTCTCCATGTTTAACCCGCTCCTCAATCAGACCTCATAAATGTCTACAATCATCAGTGTTATGACTGTCCATTTCATGAAATATGCAATGCTTTCCAGAGTCACGTTCTCTTTGCGATGGCTCCCTCCTGGGAGGCTTTGGGTAGGAGACAGCTTCGTTTGTGTCCATGTAGATGTCAGAAAGCGAAGCACTAAGCTCGGTGTACTTCTCGTATCTAGGCCTTCTCCGGGGCTGAGTGTTGCGGTCAGTCTTGACAGCAGCCTTTCCCTTGACATCTCCAGAATCATACGGTCCTCCGTCCTTTAGCATGTTAACGTTGAGGATGCGCTTCTCGGAAGTTGCATCTTCTTCCCGTATAAATCTGTCTGCTTCGAGATAGAATTCGCCGAGGTTTCCCAGTGGGTCTCGGTACAAGGACTTTTTGAACTTCGAGCAATCCGAGACACCGGATACTGCTTCCATCAGTACCATCGATGGTTCAGGTCGGTCAACTGATGCTGCTGCAACATTGAATCTTTTCAGGAATGAACGCAGAGTTTCTCCAGGCCTCTGCTTGATTGTATTAATGATATTACATTCTTAGGTCGTGCGATGTGGACCCGAAATTGTCCAAGGAAGCCTGCGGCCAACATGTTCCAACTGTTGATCGATTCAGTTTCTAGCTTCCGAATCCACATAGCGGTTATATAAGTCGGAAAGAAGGGAAAACATTTAGCCATGACGTTTTCCGATGCCGATTGAACTTCCATATGCCTTTTGCAGTGCATCTGATGCACAATAGGACCCATCCTGTCGTTATAAGACTCTAGTTGCGGAAGTTTGTTTTCCGGGGGATTGCGAGAATTCCTGATTTCTTGTGTGAACGGGTTGTGATTGACGTCATCCACATCATTCTGATAAGTGCGGCCTCTCGAGAGGCGTTCGTCAGTTCTGCTAGCCAATTTTCTTCAAAAATTTTGTTGTAAGTTGCCAAGGTTAGAGCTGGTGCCCCCAGCGTGGAGTACAAGATAAGCAGGAAGCTGTTGGTGAGCTTCTGGGAGAGGGTCGCAGATCGTGGCTAGCGGTTCGAGGGGGCGAGCCGACCCGATCGTGAGTCACGTAGGTCGGTTCATGAGGCAGGAGTGGCGAGCCGATCGAGTCGCTAGCGTAGGTCACCAACCGGATCTCCGTCCAAGGGTGCGTCACGAGCTGTTTCCTGCTGTGGAGTGTGACTTTGTGTTCTAATATACATCTGAATCGGAGCTGAAATTGGTCGCTGTGCATTACTAATAGGGAGTGGGTTGCCTTTGGGTCCAAGTGATGCACGAGCTGCTTCTGTGGCTTCATCTCCAGTGCGTTGTACATTGCTCGACCTTCCATCCATTCGAGCGAAGAATCCACTGATCATCTCTTATTGCTTTGCCATCTGGGTTCTCAATTCAACGAGAATGTTGTCCATCTCTTCTTTGGTCATGTATTCAGAAGGATCTCCATGAGAGGATGCCCCTTGGCTCTCCTCGTTTCCAGTGCCTTCAGCATCAACATCCTCAGCATGAGAGGAAATTCCAGTTTTCTTCCTTTTGATTGCCAATAATCCAATAGCAAAGTAATCCAAATTAGAAGTTGAGGTTGTCGTGTGCCCCCACCTGGCCGGCCATAAATGTTAGACCAAAATCTAGGCCTAACACCCAAATGCAGTGTGAAGCCCTCACAATCACAAGTCATAGATCACAAAATGCAGATAAAGCAATAAAAACGGGGAACACACGAGAATTTTATAGTGGTTCGGCTCAAACTAATCCTACGTCCACTTTATATTTTCTTAAATCTTGATAAATTGCAATTACAATGCCGTCTCACAATCCGTGAGATCCGTTTATATACAATAGCCTTGTTTTCTCATGAAGAAGAAGAGAGAAAAGAAGTGATTTTATACATGATATCCTCGTGTTAGATTGATTTGAGTAGTATGCAAAGTTCTTGTGTTGATAATGGTGGAAGCCGTGAAGAAGAATGGCCAAAAGTCCTTTGGAAATCCTCTAAATTGTGCATTTATAGCCAGTTCCTGATAGTGGTTCATGAGACACGTAGCACGCCCCCCAAGAATCTCAAAAGGTTGTGGATAATGTCTAGAAACGCTTTCCAAGTCGACCCAGGACAGGTGTGATGAAATCCGGTTTGATAGGAGAAAGACATGGCATCAGAATAGGTCAAAACCATGTGCATAAGCAGGTTCAGTCCAGGTAGTTCGTGACCGTGGTGGCCGAACCGAGGTGACGAGCTGCAGGTCGTCGTGGAGTTGCTGGTGCCAGGTCGGGTCGGGTCGTGGGTCCCACGAGCCGGTGCAGTGAATTGCTTTATGCGAGTCAGACGAGGGGTGCATCACGAGACAATGGGGCGAGCCGGGCCAAGCCCACGATCCCAAATAAGTGCCCCACGAGCCGAGGGGGGTGCACCAAGAGCCAAGTGGGGACGAGCCCAAAAGGGGGAGAACCAATCCATTCTCCAATCTAGAGATGCCTCGTAATATCATCCAAGTGATTAGCGTATTACACCCGTTTATGGAAACGAGCATAGCTTCCAAACCATAAGTCCGTTTTAGCCAAACGAAAGCTCTACCTGAAGCTAATTCAGAGGGCTACAAGAGTTACGAAGAAAAGCTCCGTAACTGCTATTTTCGTGCCTAAAATAGGACATCTGATAGGAGTTTCGGGCCATTCTTTGTTCATGATGCGACTTCAACCAAATCGCTTCCTGTCTTATGACGATGTTCTCCATATTCGGGCACGACGCTATTCAGATGTACCATGTGCGACAGCTTTTATCAAAAAGTGTGTCAATAAGTTTGCCCCTAAGAACATGTCTAGCTGGTTGAAGGAAGATGTGTTATGGATAATCCATGAAATCTATAGGCCATAGAAATCCGACAACACCATGACCAAGCAAGGCCTGCCAGCTACAAATATAATCCATATCTGTAAAGAGATAGAGGTGAAAATAATATACCAAATCCTGATAGTATTATACAAACTTTCCCGAGCATAAACCATACTAGAGGAACTTCCAAGTCACCCTGCCAAATCCTTGCAAATGCCAAACTTTCTAGGCATAATCCATATCCAGAAGTTCAAACCGAGTATAATCCATTATCAGTTTCTTTTGTCACATCCTGAAAAGACCATTTGCAGTTCCTAAGTATAAACCATACTCAAGATTCCATAGTGAGAATACACCATACTTATACCTGAAGCAGAGCTAAGCTTGCAACAGCCTGACAAGATAGCCCATCCCTAGGCATAATCCATACCTAGAGTTTCATAATAAGTATAAGCCATACTTTAATCGAGATTGAGGATCTTGCTACTCCTGACAAGATACCAAAATTCACCAAACATAATCCATGCTTGGAAAATCCTTCCTTATTCAATTCAAAATACAAAACCAAAGAAAATCCTGATTGGTTTGTCACCGAGTCCAGAGCACACTTTGGGGCTACATCCAAACCCCGTGCGTGTGCACTTCGATTCGACCAATCGGGAAACCTAATGAAAGCAAAAACAAATCTTAAAGCCTAATAAATGCAGAAATTGAAAGCTGATCTCATCCAGATCAGTTTATGATGAGCCGACGGGAGCTCGATTCAGGGTCATTTCCTTTTCGGGGATCTGGAGGTGGCAGCGCAGGTGCAGGCGTTGTTGGCTATTTCACATACTCGGTTAGCTCTCCATGTCTAACCCGCATCTCAATCAGATCTCATAAATGTCTGCAGTCGTCAGTGTTATGACCGTCTATTTCATGAAATATGCAGTGCTTTCCAGAGTCACGTTCTCTTTGTGATGGCTCCCTCCTGGCGAGATTTGGGTAGGAGACAACACCGTTTATGTCCATGTAGATGTCAAAATGCGAAGCACTAAGATCGGTGTACTTCTCGTATCTGGGCCCTCTCTGGGGCTAAGTGTTGTGGTCAGTCTTGACAGCAGCCTTTCCCTTGACATCTCTAGAATAAGATGTCCTCCATCCTTAAGCATGTTTATGTCGAGGATGCACTTCTCGGAAGTTGCATCTTTGCCCCACAGAAATCTGTCTGCTTCGAGTTAGAATTCGCCGAGGTTTCCCGGTAGGTCTCGGTACAAGGACTTTTTGAACTTCGAGCTATCCGAGGCGCGGGATATTGCTCCCTTCAGTACCATCGATGGTTCAGGTCAGTCAACTGATGTTGCTGCAACGTTGAATCTTTCCTGCAATGAACGTAGAATTTCTCTGGGCCTCTGCAAGATTGTATTAAGTGATATGACATTCTTGGGTCGTGCAGTCTGGACCCGAAATTGTTCAAGGAAGCGTGCGACCAACATGTTCCATTCGTTGTACGATTCAGTTTCTAGCTTCCGAATCCACATAGCTGCTATATAAGTCAGAAAGAAGGGAAAACATTTAGCCATGATGTTTTCCGATGCCGATTGAACTTCTATATGCCTTTTGTAGCGCATCAGATGCATGGTATGATCAGTCCTACTGTTATAAGACTCCAGTTGCGAAAGTTTGAAATCCGGGGGATGGCGGGAATTCCTGATTTCTTGTGTGAACGGGTTGTGATTGACGCCATCCACATCATTCTGATAAGTGCGACCTCTCGAGAGGCGTTCATCAGTTCTGCTAGACGATTTCCTTCAAAAATTTGTTGCAAGTTGCCAAGGTCAGAGCTGGTGCCCCCAGTGTGGAGTGCAGAATAAGCAGGAAGCTGTTGGTGAGCTTCTGGGAGCGGGTCGTGGCTCGCGGTTCGAGGTGGCAACCCGACCCGGTCGTGAGTCACGTTGGTCAGTTCGTGAGGCAGGAGTGGCAAGCCGATCGGGTCACTGGCGTAGGTCACGAACCGGATCTCCATCCAAAGGTGCGTCACGAGCCTTTTCTGGTGTCGACTGTGACTTTGCATTCTGATATCCATCTTTACCGGAGCTGAAATCGGTCTCTGTGCATTTCCAATAGGGAGTGGGTTTCCCCTGGGTCCAAGTGATGCACAAGCTGCTTCGTTGGCTTCATCTCTTGTGCGTTGTACATTGTTCGGCCTTCCGTCCATTAGAGGGAGAATCTGTCGATCATATCTTGTTGCTTTGCCATCTGGGTTCTCAATTCAGCGAGAATGCCGCCCATCTCTTCTCTGGTCATGTATTCAGAAGGATCTCCATGAGAGGATGCCCCCTGGCTCTCCTCGTTTCTAGTGCCATCAGCATCAACATCCTCAGCATGATAGGAAATTACAGTTTTCATCCTTTTGATTGTCATTGATCCAATAGCCAAGTAATCCAATCTAGAAGTTGAGGTTTCCGTGTGCCCCCTACCTGGCGCGCCAAAAATGGTAGACCAAAATCAAGGCCTAACACCCAAATTCAGTGTGAAGCCCTCACAATCACAAGTCACATATCACAAAATGCAGATAAAGCAATAAAACCAAGGAACACACGAGATTTTTATAGTGGTTCGGCTCAAACTACTATATTGTCTTAAATCTTGATAAATTACAATTACAATGCCGTCTCACAATCCGTGAGATCCGTTTATACACAATAGCCTTGTGTTCTCATGAAGACGAAGAGAGAAAAGAAGTGATTTTATATACGAAATCCTCGTGTTAGATTGATTTGAGAAGTATTCAAAGTCCTTGTGTTGATAATGGTGTAGGCGTGAAGAAGAATGGCCAAAGTCCTTTGAAAATCCTCGAAATGGTGCATTTATAGCCATTTCCTGATAATGGTTTGAGAGACACATGACACGCATCCCAAGAATCTCGGAAAGTTGTGGAAAACGTCTAGAAACCCTTTTCAAGTCATCCCAGGATAGGTGTGATGAAATCCGGGTTGATAGGAGAAAGATATGGCATCAAAAGAGGTCAAAACCGTGTGCAAATGCAGTTTCAGTCTAGGCGGTTCGTGACCGCGGTGGGCGAACCGAGGTGACGAGCCGGAGGTCGTCGTGGAGTTGTTTGTACCAGGTCGGGTTGGGTCGTGGGTCCCACGAGCCAGTGTGGTGAATTTCTTTATGCGAGTCGGTCGATGGGTGCATCACGAGACAATGTGGCGAGCTGGGCCCAGTCCACGATCCCAAATTAGAGCCCTACGAGCCAAGGGGGTGCACCACGAGCCGGGGGGGCGAGCCCAAACGGGGGCGAGCCGGTCCATTCTCCCAGCTAGCGATGCTTCTTCATTTCATCCAAGTGATTGGCAGATTACACCCGTTCACGGAAACGGGCGTAAATTCCAAACCGTAAGTCCGTTTTAGCCAAACAAAAGCTCTACCTGATGCTAATTCAGAGGCTACAAGAATAACGGAGCAAACCTCAATAATTGTTGTTTTCAGGCCTTAAATAGGTCATCGGAAAGGAGTTTTGAGCCATTCTTTGTTCGCGATGCGACTTCAACCAGATCGCTTCATGTCTTCTGACAATGTTCTCCTTATTCGGGCGCGACGCTATTCAGATGTACCATGTGTGACAGCTTTAATCAAAAAGTGTGTCAATAAGTTTGCCCCCCAGAATATGTCTTGCTGGTTAAAGGAAGATGTGTTCTGGATAATCCAGGAAATCCACAGGCCATAGAAATCCGACAACGCCATGACCCCGCAAGGTCTGCTGTAACACCCCATGTCCATTAATGTCACTCACAAAGGGAATGCATTAACTTCTATGGAGCGTTCCAAGTGTGTATAGAACAGAAACTTAACAACAAGACAGATATAAAACAGTAATTAAAAATTTAAAACTTCATTCATTGCAGTGGTAAACAAATAAGTTTGGTTACATCATCAAAAACCAAACACTAGAGTCAAGTACATAATATTCATCTTGACCAAATCAGAATACATAAAATAAAAAGCATAAACACCAAGTAGATAGCCATAAAGAAGATGAGCTGAAACTTTACTTTCAGCTATTCAAGCTTTTCCAAAAGAGAGAGAAATAAAGCGATCCAAATCAAGCTCCACTAGCATTAGTTCCACACTGAGAACCTGGGAGGGAGGGGAGGAAGAAAAGAGGTGAAAACAAAGGGGGTCAGACATAAAGTCTAGCGAGTACAATAACTTGAACAATGTAATTATTAAAGTAACTAGGGTAAGGCATAAGCTGGCAAAACAAGGAATGACTGCGAACAAAATGGGCATGGCAAGGCAAACAAGAGGAATAAGATAACATTAATTGCGCCTCCAACACTATAGGATAATTACCATATTGCACCAATACTAGTCACCCTAAAAGTTGATCCTGCCTATCGAACGTAATAATCATAATGGTAGTCTTCGTGTACCCCTAGCTGTCTTCATAGGTGCCGCTTGCTCCTATCTCCACTAGTTGTACTCACTACCCTCCCCTTTTCTAATCACAATGTTTAAAATATGGTAGTTGCCCTCCTAGCTGCCGTCATAGGTGTCGTCTGCTCCTATCTTCGCTAGTCGTACCCACTACCTTTCCCATTGGATCGCCTCCCTAACTCGTAGATACTTGTGCTGGCCCCATAGTGGGGTTTATCACTCCCCAAAGTGGCAACGCAATACTACCAAAAATGCACGACTAATACCTATACGATGCAACAACGTCTTACCTACAAGCCCGGGGCCACACATGCACATGACCCCGTTGGACTTGTGTTGCCATCGCTAACCCGTTTTGACCTCTTACAATCAAACCTAGTATGTGTGTCCCTTCCTCGACTTCGGTCGAGCCCACAAAGATACTTAATGGGTTACTGGTTTGAAAAGGGTCCCCACACAAGCTTTCCACCTATGCTTGGTCCCCACTAAGATTCCCCACTTAACCCCTTCTTATTCATGTCTACTTACATGTTTTCAACTTAGTTAAGTGTTCAAAATTATATCCCACATGTCCCCCATGTTATCCACTTAACAAATTAGCATGTGTTATTGGTTAAGCCTATCTTAACCCTACCCAGTTATATATTATTGGTTAAGCTGGTCTTAACTGTATCCACTTATCAAATTGTTGGTTAAGCTGGTCTTAACCCTACCCACCTATATATTATTGAATTAAGCTGGTCTTAACCCTATCCACTTATAATGTTTTACTTAATTTATGATTAAGTACATCTTAGTTCACAGATATATTGGTCAAGAGAATAACTCCTTAAGTACTAACCCCGAAGACCGAAATCAACATCAGATTGTTACTCAGAGAATCACTCACTCAACCAAACTTCTGTTTTTCATTCATATTTGTCTTAAATCAGCATTAATTAATTATTAAGGCACCTAATCGTATTTCACCTGCCACCCATGGCACCGACTTAATTTCACATGACACCCAAGGCACCCACTTAACCCCCCATGTCCCACCACATGTTTATCTGGTTAAGTGTTTCTTAATTCATTAACACCGTAACCTTGTAAAGACCTCCCACATTAGACTGGCATTTGTGGCAGCTGGATTTGCTGGGCGGGTACGGGCAGTCTTACATCACAAACGAGCCTAACCTCGTGTCTTTACAACTGTTACGCATTTAATTCATGCATTTGACCCCTCACACTAGACTGGCATTTTTTGCTGCTGGATTTGCCGGGTGGGTCCGGGCAGTCTTATACCACAAAAGAGTCTATCCTCGTGTCTTAGGCGGTTTATTATTTCACATCTTTATTCAACCCCAAAGTGGATTAATATCCCTATTCAAAATTTTCAATTATTTCCATATTTATTTATGTCCATAATTATCACCTTAATTATGTCCATCTATTCATGGTATATAAATTATACCAATTAACCTTACAAACTTATTATATGTTTTTAAGGCATTTATGCTAATTCACAATATTAAATGTTTTAATATTA
>JASFAX010005694.1:0-35081 GCA_030737875.1 Allium sativum
ATTGTTGTAATAAGCAATGAAATGTTCTTCTGTTTGTGTTCTGATTTGTCGTTTTCTCAAAGCAATCCGGGCTTTCCTTTACTGGGAAGTTCGGGTCGTTTCATACCTTTTTTCGGGAATATCATTATATTTCCCGCATTTAGTTCCATTCAATATCTGCTCAACATATATCCATTCATTCAAATAGATTTCCAATCAGTTTATCCTAAATACAGCTATTCTCTTATATCCAAACCATAATCTCATTTCAAACTCGAGTTCCATCCTCGATTCCAACCTCTTAACTCACCAATCCAATACCATTTCAGATTTCTATCTCACAATCCAATTTTATTCGATATCATTCGAATCAAATTCAATTTCAATTTGCTTTTGCAAATTCCCATTTAATTTGTTTTTAATTTAAATAGTCTCTTCCTGAGAGTTTTAAACAACTTTGCTTTTCTCAAAAATTAAACTACCCTTTTTCGGATTCAAAAGAACTTGTTTTTCTCAAAATAATTCAAAAACAATATCTTTGGTAGTAATCCATCATTTAGAACTCAAAAATGAACACTGATGATGTGGCCAGCATCATCAGGGTTATTTCCCAGCGATAAAAGTGAGTTCAGTACTATCATTTCAAAACTCAGTTTTAAACACGTCCATTTTGAAATTAGTTCGAAATATCCTTCACTTGTAAAACAATTTAAAATCTCCTAGGATTTTAAAATTCTCATATATTTAATCCAAATCCATTTATAAACATTTTTCCACTTTACGGAATTTTAATTCCAATTATGATTTTAATTTCAGATTTAATTCATTTGATTACAAATATGAATTTTGATTGGTTATTTACATAACCATTTCAATTATAACCTTATTCGATTATAACAACCAAAACATCCTATATATGATAATAATTCCAAGAATACATTTCTTTTATATCAAAATATAATTTTGGGTAAAATTATTTCAATTACCCCTTTTTTAAAACATACTGTGTCGGTTCATCGTAATCGAGTGTTTAGAAACCCTTATCGATACAGTGGATCAAACTGATCGACCATAACTTATAAACAATCAACCAGTAAATCTCCACAATATTTTTTTAAAATAAAATCTACAAATACGTTCACTCGTATATATATACACTCAACTCAATCTAGGGTATAACTAACCCCATCTCTATCGAGTTACGCCACAGAGCCAAGGTAATCACTTAACCTAGCTCTGATACCACTGTAATGACCCGGGTTTTCGCAATCCTGGTTATCGACATAAACTCAATGTCTACTATCCAAGCATCGGAAATACTGGATAGTTAATGAAAGAAGTTAGAGGGTGAGGATAGATAAGATAGAAAATTAGAATAGAAGAAGAAGAAGAACATACAATATCAGAATAAACACAAATCTCACAGCGGAACAAATAAAATATAGTATACAACATGACTTGGAAATACAAATCTGTCATTTGAGTATAACACTTACATCACAGCGAAAATAAATAATAACTATATAATACTGAAGCCTCTTGCTCCAGCTCTCCAAGTATATCTGTAAAAAACCTGACTACTTGACTGTCGTACAAATAGGGCACCCAAGAGTTTAGGGAAAACAAAACAAAATAAACTTTGGTTCAGTCATGGGACTGGTGCGAGTAAACACTTTAAAACAGTTTGGGAAAATAAGTGATATCTCATAAGACCACGCCGTATAACACAGAACGGGGTTTTCTGTTATGAGAATCCAAAACACTTGATTTAACATTCAAGATCCTTCTGTAATAAATGATAATCTTTATATCAAAACTATTTTGATATTATAATAGTGTCTATCAACCACAATATAATAATCATCTAGCAGAACGCTTTCATCTCACGTGCCACACACATAATATATAATCAAAAACCGTGGGCGCTTATTGGGTAATGAATTCCAACTGGCAAAGTTTGGGAACACCTTCTGATAGTGTATCTCTAAAGAGGAATACATCGGGTTCAACAAGATCATCTTGTAACCTAGGATAAACATGACCGGCCGCTCATTTCGCTTGAGTGTACCAAATGTATTATCACCAACGGTTGGGATCAGCAACCGTTTCTCGAAAGGGACAACATCGAAATAGATTATAGAAGTAAATGGAATTTCTCTAGATCAGGTGACAATACACTCTAATTAGCAGCTAACCACTTAGTCATGCGACCTACCCGATTTTACACCATTTCCTGGTTGTGAGGCTTGAGGTCATAACATACAGATCAGACCTTAATTTTCTTTGAATGCCACATCGTCATACCCGCCAAATCACAAATTGATTTCTCCAAAATACCACAGGTATACAGCTAAGAGAAACGAATTCCCCCACCACCAAATGTAAATACGTTTTGAAGATATCAACTTACGTGATCTATTAAATATACTCTGTCAGACATTTTTGCATACAAGTTATCCTGGGACTGGACAAGTCGAAGGCACTATTCTGTTAACCCATATTAAGTAATTTCTACCTAGGATTTGCCAGAACAGTCCTTGCATAAACTCTGTCTTCAATTATCTTCATCATATTTGATTTGCAATGCTAATGCACATAAAGAGTGGTTTTCAGATAATAAATCTAATCCCGGTCTCTCCGTATTGACAACGGAAATGGTCAAAATCTTTGATAGTCGGTGATTTAACTATAAAAGGAAAACAACGGTCTTATTCCCAAATGGAAATCTTACCGATCAATCATCATTTCATTTCCCATTTATCGTTTCCATATATTCATAAATTCCTTATTTTCTAAAATTAGAAAATATACGTTATTAACTTTGGAAAACGTTTCCATTTCTGATTCACGCATCAATATCTTCCCACCTCTATCAGTCTCTAATTGTAAACTAGTAAGAGAACAACTTCCCAAGCATAAATCCCGAAGGCCGAAACCAACATCAGATCGATACCCAGAAAGCCATTCAACTCAACCAATTTTCAGTCAGTTTCTAGTTTTAGTAATTCCATTTAAGTTCCAAATTCAAACCCCAAATTCCTTTATAATATTTTATTTGCAAACTATTTACTTTAATCTAATTTTTCACATAAAATGTGAATAATATTTCTTTATATAATCAGAACAGTTTGATTTTGTATTTAAAAACAATATCACGAACCCAAATTCTATTTACATTTTTATTTGCAGAATTATTCCTACAAATCTTATTTCATTTCCAACATTTATAATCTCATTGCAAATTTCCTTTATAAATACTACGTTCACATTCCATTTCAATTATCAGTGTTAAAACCGATTTTACTTCTCTATATAAATTCAAATTTATATATTTAATTTATCAAATGATAAATATTCCCTTAATTTATAAACATCATTTATAAATTATTCTCCTCAATTTATCTATTAAAATAGATTTCTATTAAATATTTACTTTAAATCAATATCATGTTACGCCCGTGTGCGAAGCACAGGTCTAAACCTTCCTAATGTAAAATTCTCTTTTTATAAAATTCTATTCATTTTCCAAATAAATATTTCATATATAATATCCTATTTATTTCCTTTAAATATTTCATTTATAAAATACACTTTGAGAATTCCCTTTTTACATTCCAATATTTCTTATGGTATTTAAATTACCAATTAAACAGACTAGTTTCATCATAATCAATCACAGGTTTTATATCACATCATATATCACAATATATGAAAACAAACAGTATTATAAATGTTGAGGAATCCAGTTGGATCCCTCTAACCTGTTTCCCTACATCCACAGAGGTTAAACAATATAATTAACATCAGTTCTATTTCGATATGAAATATTCTGATAAACAGAATAAATATTTGATTAACGATATATATTATATATATATATATATCATTATCTATATCCTCAATCAATTAATTAGCAGTTCATCCAAACAGTCAATACACAACAATTAACCAGCATTTATCAATTTTAAAAATACGTTATAAAAATATAAACTAATCAGAGTTAGTGAGATTACTCACATTGGACGGTTATCGTTAAATAATGAATAACGATCATTGATTTGGATCTGGTAATTTATTTTGCTATAAATTGTAAGAGCACCAGTTCACTCTGAATCAGTTTCATTATATAGCCGTCATCCATACGATCCCAATGTGATGGACCGCTCGTCAATCGGACATTGTATGAACAAGATATTATATTTACTAATCAATACACTAATTAAATTAAATTTCTAAAACTAATTTACTTTTAATTGATTTGGGCCTTACTTTTAAAATGCGCGGCCCACCTGTAAACCCATACAGCCTATGTGAATTGCTTTCACCATCTCCAAAATAAAACGCGATCCTCTAGAAAAAAACCAAACCCATAGCCACATGTTATTTCCAAGACATTACAACTTTCCCTGTATGCGAGCTCCTTCGTTATACCTCCTCGCGCAAACCCGCCCTCTCAACCAACAATAGTCGAACGTCCTGACAACACCACCCCCATAGAACTATGCGTCATTTCCCTTTTCTAGCCTTCACCAACTAACCAAAACTTTCTTCCTTCTGACTTACGCTAACTCCAGTAATACACGTACAACTACCCTTCCATTTCTTTCAAACTTGTCTCCCCTTCCAATGAAAAAACTACTTCCCTGCTCTTACCTTTTCACCATATCATATTCAACAAATACACCGTGACCTCCCTGTTTCATTCCACCATTTCAATCCCTGTTTATTTTTTATTTTTTTTATATATGTGTTGGGCCTTGCTTTTATAAACAGCCCATCCACCTCATGAACCCACCCGCGTGCTACTGGGAGTCTTCCTTTCCAAAAGAAATAGCCGTGACCTGCTTGTTTTTGCTGAATACATGCATCCCCTTCCCATGTTCTGGAATTCCACTCACCTTCCCGCACCATAAACTCATGTAAAACTCATACAAACAAGAAAGCAACTTCCACCTATTTTTTTTGAACTTCCATTTCCAGTATTTTTCTCCACCCACCACTGTTTTGACTTTGAAGACACCTTTCCATTTAAAAACATGTTTACAACTTAGAGACTCACTTTAGCTTCTTCCCATATTTTGAACGAGAACCTACCCTCTCACAGAATCCATTCTCGAGCTTGTTTCCGGTTTATACAATAAACAACGAACAACAATGGCCCAAACTCCCCTACCTTTTTGCACTGTCTCCCACCCTCTTCATCGTACCTCGGAACTCTACCCAACTTCCGCAGTAGCTCCCCCTTAACAGTCCTGCCTCTCGTCAATACGCTGCTCCATACTCATGGAAGCTGGGAGCTACTTTGTCTGCCTCATAGTTCACTTCAATATATACATGAGATTGAAGAGTATGGTTTGAGGACCTAGAGTGTATTTGCTTTAAATCCTTTTAATGCAAAAAGCTTTGTCACAATTCTAGGAATGAAGGGGACGAGAGCATTAGCGTTTGGGTGTCTATATAATCGAAGGGAGAAATATGGAGTTCGTTCTGGTATCAAAAGAATGGCGAGAGTCATAGGTGATGTATTTATAACTTGAAAAAAACTTAACAACTAAGTATGAGTATAGTGCTAAAAGTTGTAGGATAAGTTAGACTAGACTTTGGTAGGAAAAGAAATTACAAGCCGCGTTGAAAGGATGTTGTACGTTGCTTGCACGCTAAGGTAAGGAAAAATATATTACTTTATGTTTGTTTACATAAGGGGGAAGGCTTGTTTTTACTTTATTTTTATTGTTCACGGCTTGGGGACTGTTGGTAATAACCATTGGATCCTCCATTCAGTTATTTAGAGGATCTATGTTTTGAACATTTAATAACACTAAGTTATTGACTTGGTGGATCCGTACCATATATAAGCGGATCTAATTGGTAACTGAGGGGATGGGTTTGATTAATCATGCTATATATATATTACTTACTGTTACCGTAAATTCCATAACCTGGCCGAGTGAATGGTTGTTTGAGAACATGGTCTAGTGTAACAAAAACATCTATTACTATAACCGTTCAACACTTTCAATAGGCCAAGCACTCGTGGGATAAAATATGCATGCTTTTAAATGGTTGAGAAAAATATGGGTTTTCTTTACGTAAAATCACATTAACATACGAGTTGCTAACGACAAAAATAAAAATACCATCGTGCCGAGAAATGTGCTACAATCCCAAATGTATAATAAAACAGACAAGTTAGCTATTTCTATGAAGTTTCAAAAACGCTGATATAGGGTGTAAAATACTTCAAATAAAAAGTGGCTTATTTTCCAAATTAAAAATTACAGTAAAATTCTAAAAATTAAATTATAACTGCGTCTCAGATATCTTGTCTAAATTCAAAACCATATTTAATTATAATTAAATATATCGTTATGATTTATAAACGATTCTATAGCGATTATTTGAAAATCTGATTTGATCATAACTCACAATCTACACGACGAAATCTCGGTTTTTCTCTTTCATTAGAAAAATATAGTTCACTAGATCCGAACGTTTCTTGTTTCATAGAAATCCGACTTAAAATGGAATCTGTATATTCGTTAAAGTTCGAATCGCCAAATTACGAACGGTCGCGCAATTTCGAACTCGATTGTAATTATAATATAAATTATACTTTCAAATGACGTTTATATATATAAATTCGTTATTATAATTCAATTCTAAACTTAATATATAGATTTTATATTGCCCAATTCACACAATATTGCTATTTCAGGTTTTTCTGATTATTTTGGAATTAAATATATTATTTAATTATTATCTTAATTAAATATTCAAAGTTATTTAATTTAAACCATTTAATTACGAAATAATTATTTAAATAATTAAATAAAATTAATTATTAAATCCCAAAAAAATACGAGTCGTTACACAATTTTTCAAACAGTCTCCAAATTTGAAGAAACTAGTTTTGTTGGGACCATATCGTCCAAACATAGCTAGATTTTTTTTGGGGAATTTTTAGAATCAGTATGTGGCCCTGAACGTTCAAATCCAAATTTGAATGTTTTATATTTTAATTTGAAGAAAGACTGACCAAAACAGTCAAATAGGCTTACGAAACATATTCCATTGTGTCCGGAATAAGGGTATTTGGCTAGGGCGACAATCATTGGGTTTGATTTGGAGTTTGTATGAATATATGGATATTTTTGGAATTAAAGAATAAAAAAATGTAAATATATATATATATATATATATATATATATATCCAAACACATTGACCAAATCAGTTGGTTCCAAACCCGTAACTCTTCTAAAGCAACGGCGGCCTTTCTTCAATCCTTCTCTCCTCCATAATTTCTAATCCACACAACAAAATCAAGTGCTTCTTTAAAGGATTTTGTAGTGCTCTCCATAGGCTTCTAATTCATACTTGTTTCACCACTTATCGTTGTATATTTTTCGAGATCCGAGCCTTGAAAGTCGCGACTTTCATTGCACCGTCGAGCCCTACTGCCAACATCGATCTGAACGCCACCACTAGGCACAGGTGCACATCTCTAAGCCCGACAATGTTGCGCAACCCGATTGTTCCCTCATGCAACGGTTTGGAAGAAAGATCGTGACCTAGGCTTGAACCATTTACTGAAGGTAACGGGTTTTAATTAATTAAACAAAATACAACATTTAAAAGCGCTGTAAAATTTAATTTAATTATAAAAATCATATCTTTTTCATATGTTGTCGAAATCCAGTTAAACAAGAGACATTGGGATCGTGACATCGTAAGCTACATTCTAAAAGAGACCGGAGAATTTTTAGATCAAGCCATCAAATTAGAAGGAGTGTAACCCAATGTGAGCAATCTAAATTCAAATAAAATGAATAAAAATATATTAGGTTGCAAACGGGGCTTAGTAGCTCCTGACACCATCATCCACAAACCATGGACGATTTGTTTGATAGTATTGTCTTATAGAAATTGATTGTGGTTGTGAATGATTGATTGTGGTTGCAACAAAATTGATTGTGTTTGGGGAAAATTCATTATATTGTGAAAATGAATTGTATTATGGAAATGAAAGTATTATAATGCTGCAAGGCATAGGATAGCAGAGGAGCCGTGCTGGACACGGTGCCAGTGCTATCTACCTTGCCGTTGTAATGCCGAAATTTTTTGAAATGACTATATAAAAATATTCGTATGTTGAATAAATTGTTTGAACAATAAAAATCACATTATTATTGTATATACGAAGTGTTAAAAATATTCGTATGTTGAATAAATTGTTTGAACAATAAAAATCACATTTTTATTGTATATACGAAGTGTTAAAAATATTCATATGTTGAATAATCTGTTTGAACAATAAAAATCACATTTTTATTGTATATACGAAGTGTTAAAAATATTCATATGTTGAATAAATTGTTTGAACAAAAAAATCACTATTTTATTGTATATACGAAGTGTTAAAAATATTCGTATGTTGAATAAATTATCTGAACAATAAAAATCACATTTTTATTGTATATACGAAGTGTTAAAAATATTCGTATATACGAAGTGTTAAAAATATTTGTATATTGATTAAATTGTTTGAATGTTAAAAATCACATTTTTATTGTATATACGAAGTGCTAAAAATATTCGTATGTTGAATAAATTGTTTGAACAATAAAAATTACAATTTTATTGTATATACGAAGTGCTAAAAATATTCGAATGTTGAATAAACTGTTTGAACAACAAAAATCACATTTTTATTTTATATATGAAGTGCTAAAAATATTCATATGTTGAATAAATTGTTTGAACAATAAAACCCACATTTTTATTGTATATACGAAGTGCTAAAAATATTCGTATGTTGAATAATTTGTTTGAACAATAAAAATCACAAATTTATTGTATATACGAAGTGTTAAAAATATTCGTATGTTGAATAAATTGTTTGAACAAAAAAAATCACAGTTTTATTATACGAAGTGTTAAAAATATTCGTATATTGAATAAATTGTTTGAACAATAAAAATCACCTTTTTGGAAGGCACCCATACTGTCAAATATATTCCAGTTAAAGTGTTCTTTGATACGGGCACATCACGAAGTTTTATTTTGAATAATGTGGTTAAGAAATTGAATTTGAAACGCCTTGAAGAACCCATCAGTGTCCATAATCCGATTGGGGGTTCCTTCGATTTTAGTTGGATTTGTGGGGTGCATGTCTTTTATTCTCGTTAAGTTTACCAAATTTGATCTTATTTTAGGATTGGATTGGTTACCAAATACGAAGCTGAAGTTAAATGCACCGAGAGAATTTTTAAGGCTAAAACGAAACTCAGGAAGTATATAACCATACCATGTGAAGCTCCAAATTCAAGTAAAAAGGAATTTTGGTCTGCTCTTGATGTCTCTCCTACTTTAATAGAAGATATTCCTATCGTTAGAAATTATGCGGATGTGTTTGAAGAAGTAGACAACTTACCTCCGCGTAGAGAAATTGATTTCAAGATCGATCTAATTTTGAATGCAAGGCCAGTAGTGCATGCTATTCAGAGAATGACCTTGAAAGAGAAAGAAGAACTAGGCGATCAAACTAGACAGCTTCTATGGAAAGGTATGATCAGGCCTAGTTTTCCAAATTGGGGAGTAGTAGTGGTGTTTGTTCCAAAGTCAGACGGTGCTCTCAGATTATGTGTTGATTACCATGACCTCAATAAGCAGACATTAAATAATAAATATCCATTGCCACAAATCGATGATTTATTGGATCATTTGAATAGAGCGCAAATATTTTCAAGAATGGACCTAGCTACAGGTTTTGCGTATTGCCGAAGAATGTGTTCCTTTGACAGCTTTCAGAGATCCAGACTTATTTTACGAGTGGTTAGTAATGCCGTTCAGCTTATGTAACGCTCCAGCTTATTTCATCAATGTAATGAACAGAATATTCAGAGAAGTCTTGAATAAATTTGTACTGGTTTCATTGATGATATATTGATCTTCTCTAAGTCAGCTAGCGAGCACGCTAAACATTTAGAACAAGTGTTGGAAATTCTGAGAAAGAATGTATTAAAAGCCAAATTTTCTAAGTGTATATTCTAGCAAGAAGAGGTGAAGTCCTTGGTCACATCGTATCAAAAGAAGGAATTTCAGTGGATCCAAGAAAAATAGCTACTCAAGATTGGAAACATCCTAGTACGCCCACATAAGTCAGAAGTTTTCTAGGATTGGCTAGTTATTATCGGAAATTCGTAAAAGATTTTTCGAAGCTATCTAGTCCATTAACACGGCTTACTAAGAAGCACGCAATATTTAATCAGAATTCAGAATGTGAGGCAGCTTTCTTAGAGTTGAAGTTAAGGTTGACAACTGCTCCAGTTTTGACTACTGTTGATGGCAATCAAGATTTGACAGTCTATACCGATGCTTCTCTTGAAGGTGTGGGTACGGTATTAATGCAAAGGGGCCAAGTAGTTGCTTATGCTAGCCGTCAGTTGAAACCGCATGAGAAGACATACGCTACACATGATCTTGAATTGTTAGCCGTCGTGTTTGCTTTGAAAATCTGGAGGAACTATCTATTGGGTGAGAAGTTTGAATTATACATTGGTCATAAGTCATTGAAATATTTGTTCACCCAGAAGGATTTGAATTTGAGATAGCAGCGTTGGCTAGAATTTCTTTCCATGTACGATCTAGATATTTTGTATACTCCAGGGGAAGCCAATGTTGCAGCTGATGCTCTCAGCAGAAAGAATGCGATCATCGCCAGTCTTATTATTACGCCTTCATTGATTGACAAGATCTCTGTTCTTCAGAAAGACTATAACTTTATTAAGGAGATTATCAAAAGTATTCAAAAGGGCGAAGTCTCCAGTTTCCAAGTGGATAGCCAGATGGTTCTGAGATTGAAAGGACGAATCTGTGTTCTAGATGTTCCAGAACTCCGGAGAGAAGTACTAGATGAATGTCATAAGTCCAAGCTTAGTATTCATCTTGGAGTAGGTAAGATGTACAATATCTCAAACGCACATTCTGGTGGAAGGCGATGAAAAGGGACATTTCAATATATATTAGCCGGTGTTCCACATGTCAACAAGTCAAAAGAGATTAACAGAAACTCGCCAGATTGTTACAACCATTGGAGATTCCAGAGTGGAAATGGGATCAAATCTCCATGGATTTCATAGATGGTTTGCCCCGAACCAAGAAGGGAAATGACAATATATAGGTGACGTAGATCGTTTCACGAAGACCGCCCATTTTATTCCTGTCAGATCGACTAGAACAGCTCAGAGTATGGCGCAGATTTATTTTAAATAAATCGTTAGACTGCATGGAGTTCCCAATAGTATTGTTAGTGATCATGATCCTATATTCGTTAGTAAATTCTGGGAAGCATTCCAAGAAGATCTGGGAACAAAGTTAAATCTTAGCACCATATATCATCCTCAAACAGATGGCCTAACTGAGAGGGTAAATCGTATACTAGAAGATTTATTGCGGGCTTGTATTCTTGATTTTGGCGGGTCATGGGAAGATCACTTGCATTTGGCTGAGTTCTCATATAATAATAGCTACCAAGCGAGCTTGCGAATGTCACCATTCGATGCATTATACGGCAGACCATGTAGATCTCCCGCATGTTGGGTAGAAATTGGTAATCGACTAGTATTGGGTCCTGACATGATTCATGAAGCTTCAGATAAAGTCGATTTCATTAAGAAGTGACTGCAAACAGCTCAGAGCCAACAAAAGAGTTATGTAGACTCAAGAAGAAGAGATTTAGCATTTGTTGTTGGTGATTATGTATATTTGAGAGTTTCTCCGATGAGATGAGTTGTCCGATTTGGGAAAACAGGGAAGTTGGCGCCTAGATTTATTGGTCCATTTCCTATACTTGAAAGGATCAGAACTCTTACTTATAGGGTTCAATTGCCTGACTGGTTGCCCGGTGTGCATGATGTATTTCATATGTCTCAACTTCGAAAGCATGTGCATGATCCAGATCTTATTGTAGAACAAGCAGCGCAACAGGATTTGGATATTACTCCAAAATTAGCAGTGAGAAGAGAGCCACTGAAAATTATTGGCAAAGAAACCAAGGTTCTGAGGAACAAGAAGGTTCATTAAGTCAAAGTGCAGTGGAGCGGAGATCCTAGAGACAGTACATCGGAAATAGAAGATAGCATTAAATAGGCTTATCCCAAGTGCAAAGTGGATATCTATGATTAAATCTGGTGCAAGATACATTTACAATATATTTTATTTTCCGTTTTATTTCCTACTTTACTATTGTTTCCTTTTCGGGGAAGAAAAGTTTTAAGTGGGGGAGATTGTAACAACCCGGAAAATAAGAACCAATTTAAAATTTTTATTTTGGCTATTTTAATGAATTTAAAATATTTAAAATGATTTATTTCAAATACTAGTGACTAAAAATTTATTGTAAATGAAGATAGAACAAATAAATTTATTTTAATTATAAAACGAGCCTGAAATGGCGCGGTAGTTTGAAAAATTGATTTTGAACTTTAACTGAATGTACAAGATTCAAAATAAATCGAATTTCAATAAAACCAAAAATATTCGAATCTGTCTAATTATATCTATCTAATGAATGTGAAAAATCCAGATTTCATAACGGGAATAAAAAGTTATGTCCAGTTTAAAATTCAAAATAGTCGTTATGGAATTTATATATATTTTAAATAATAATAAAGCCCTTAACATAGACATTTTGCAAATGACCTCCGTTTTTGGCGAAACCCCTTTGGTTGGATCCGAAATGTCAATTTATTGCTAGGTTTAAAATTGCATAATTTTTGGAATTAATATGTGAGCGTGGTAAATTAAAACGCGTTTGGTCATTTTAGTTTGAATTGGATCGACCTGAAAATGGCCATTTTTCAAATTGTCTCCAAATTCGACAAAATTAGTTTTGTGGGGAAAATATCATCCAAACATAGATAGATTTATTTTTCGGGAATTTTTGGAATCAGTATGTGGCCCCAACAAATTAAAATGAATGTTCAAATTAAAATTTGAATGTTTTATAATTTAGTTTGAAGAAAAACTAACTGAAACAGTCAAATGGGCATACAAAACATATTCCATTGTGTCCAAAATGGGAGTATTTGGCTAGGGGAAACATTCGTTAGGTTTGATTTGGAGTTCATATGGATATATGGGTATTTTTGGAATTAAAAGAATAAAAAAATAAAATAAAATATATAAATATATATATCTAAACCCGTTGACCAAATCAGTTGGATCCAACCCGTAACTCTTCAAAAGCGACGACGGCCTCTCTTCAATCCTTCTCTCCTCCATAATTTCTAATCCTTACAACGAAATCAAGTGCTTCTTTAGAGGATTTGTAGTGCTCTGCACAGGCTTCAAATCCATACTGTTTCGCCACTTATCGTTGTATATTTTTCGAGATCCGAGCCTTGAAAGTGGTGACCTTCATTGTGCCATCGAGCCCTACTTCCAACGTCGATCTGAATGCCACCACCAAGCGCGGGTGTGCATCTCCAAGCCCGACAACGTGGCGCAACCCGATGGTTCCCTCATGCAATGGTTTGGAAGAAAGATCGTGACCTAGGTTTGAACCATTTACTGAAGGTAACAGGTTTTAATTATTTAAACTACACACGGCATTTAAAAGCATTGCGAAATTGAATTTAATTATAAAAATCTTATCTTGTTCATATGTTGTCGAAATCCAGTGAAACAAGAAATGTTGGGACTGTGACATCGTACGCTACATTCTAGAAGAGACCGAAGAATTTTTAGGGCTAGCCATCAAATTAGAAGGAGTGGAACCCAATGTGAGTAATCTAAATTCAAATAAAATGAATAAAAAATATATTAGGTTGCAGCGGGGCTTAGTAGCTCCTAACACCATCGTCCACAGACCATGGACGATTTGTTTGATAGTATTGTGTTGTAGAAATTGATTGTGGTTGTGAATGATTGATTGTGGTTACAACAAAATTGATTGTGTTTGGGGGAAAATTCATTATATTGTGAAAATGAATTGTATTATGGAAATGGAAGTATTGTAATGCTGCAAGGCCTAGGATAGCAGAGGAGTCGTGCTGGACACGGTATCAGTGCTACCTACCTTGCCGTTGTAATGCCGAATTTTTTTGAAATGACTATATAAAAATATTTGTCTGTTGAATAAATTTTTTGATCAATAAAAATCACATTTTTATTGTATATACGAAGTGTTAAAAATATTTGTATGTTGAATAAATTGTTTGAACAATAAAGATCACATTTTTATTGTACATACGAAGTGTTAAAAATATTCGTATGTTGAATAAATTGTTTGAACAATAAAAAATCACATTTTTACTGTATATACGAAGTGTTAAAAATATTCGTTTGTTGAATAAATTGTTTGAACAATAAAAATCGCATTTTTATTGTATATACAAAGTGTTAAAAATATTTGTATGTTGAATAAATTGTCTGAACAACAAAAATCACATTTTTATTATATATACGAAGTGCTAAACATGACCGTGTGTTGAAATAAAAATTTATTTGCTATAAATATTATTTTTAACATCTATATGAGCTAAAGAAAATAGTCATGAGTTGTAATATATTTTTGTTCGCCAAAAATATTATTTTTATCATGTATATGAATTGTTTAAAATTACCACGGGTTGATATAAATGTTTGTTCATTATAAATATTATTTTTAACATGTATATGAAGTGTTAAAAATAACCACGTATAGAAATAATTATTTATTAGCTAAAAATATTATTTTTAGCGTTGATATGCATATATATATATATATATATACATACATACATATGCTGAATAGTAAAATGGATTAGCATTGAGTAAAGAATTTATTTGCGTTCCCGACAAATAGGTAAGCCTTTGTGAGTTGGCTATGCAATTTTATTTATTATATAAACTCCTTTGAATGCCATTGGATGCGGTGTGTTGGTCGTTCTGTGCGAGATTATAAACAACAACATAGAATATCAACAATTAATTTTGAACTACACGGCATGACATGCTTCGTGAAGATAGCATACCCTATCATATACCACATAGGCATTTGGAGCTTATATGTAACGACCCAGCGGTTTTCGGCCTCGAAAATCGATATAAATACCTTTACCGTATCTTATACCGATCCTCCAAACAACGAAACACTGGACGTTATTAGAAAGAATTTAGAGGGTGAGATAAGAAAGAAAGAATATTAGAATAGAAGAGTAAGAAAAGGAATCAACACTACACAGAGTCTCACATCACAGCGGAACAAAATATAATATAGAAATAAATCTTTATTGAGAGCTTTAAATAAAACTTACAATCATCAGAGTACAAGAACACATCTGGACAGTTATGATAATCTGCCCTTATACAACACAGCGGAAAACCTTAAATATGTCTGGACTTCTCCAACACGCCTTTTTTGTAGTGTTTAATAACCTGGACCTGCAAACCGGGCTAACCCGAGCATTTACAAAAACACCGGGTCAGTCTGGTGAACCAGAGTGAGATAAACTCGCACAGTTTAATGGTAAATCATCCAATCCAGATTTTTAAGTTCGAAATCTTTTCAAAAGAAAAGGATAATCGTAAGACCGAATCCACACATAAACACGGACGGTTTTTACCTTACGATAACCCAAAACAGTTTTGAAACCAATATCTTCTTTGATATTATAATAATGTCTAAATACAAGTAAATAACAATCTAGTGGAACGCTTGCATCTCACGCTCCACATATATAGTATACAATCAAAACCGCAGGCGCTTATTGGAGATTGGATTCCGACTTGACAAGGTATGGGACCACCTTCCGCACGTGTATCTCTAGAGGCGAATACACAGGGTTCAACAAGAACGTCTTGTAACCCGACCCTCACATGACCGACCACTCATTTCGCTTGAGTGTATCGAATGTATATCACCGACGGTTGGACTCAAACCACCGTCTCCCGAATGGGCAGAATCGATAGATTTAGAAACAAAAGGAATTTCCCTAGATAGGTGATTATACACCCTAATGAGAGCGACCCACATAGCCATGCTGCCTGCCCGATTTTTGTCATCTCCCGGTTGATGAGGCTTGAGGCTAGAATTCATCTCTTCGAACATCTGGCCATCATTCACTTTGAATGCCACATCGTCAGATCCGTCAAATCACTAATTGACGTCCACAAAAATATTCTGCAGCTGACAGAAGTATGTTTGTAAAAATCAACGTACGTGATTCTTAGGAAATACTCTGTCAGACACTCGTCCATACAAGTCATCCCGGAACAGGATGAACCGAAGGCACCCCCCTACTGCATCCTAGGAATCACCCTACAGATCAGTAGCGAAAAGTCCTTGCAATCCGAAGATTCCAAATCACGACAGAATCACTGTTGAAATATCTCCGGCCGCTAAACCAAGGAAATTCAATCAGTAGTCCTTCCGCTTATGAAGATCAACGGTCTTCAATGCTCCATCTCGATCATCTTCTGATCTCCACGTATTTGTTGGTCGGAATGGTTTTCGAATATAAATTTGATCCCGGTCTTTCCATACCAACAATCGTGTGGGTAAGGTTTGATAGTCGGTGTTTTAACTACCAAATAAATGAGTATGAGCATACATGGGTTTATCAGTTCAGTACCAGCACTACATGGCCTCTTTAATTCAGAACGGTTAACGAAATAAATCCCTAACCCTTAAACATTTCAAATATATTTATTTGAAGTAAATTTCTTTCCTTAAACATCTCATTTTCATGTTTATGAAAATATTTCATGATCATACTTAATCATTTCAAAACCCCTTTCCTATTTCATTAACCAAACTGGAACACGACTCAACTTATTTCAAGTTAAGCAACATTTTGAAATCTCCTTTATCTTATCACTTGGGAAAAATAACCAACGATTATTCATTTAGGATAAATTATCCTTAAAACTTTATTTTCCCAATTTCCTTTAATCTTCGGAAATACCATTTTAACTTCCCACCCTTTTTCCTTTCGCTTATTTAACTTTTGACATTTTTATATAAATAGATATCAAATTCTTTCACTTCTGTTACTTGGGAAAAGATTCATTTATATATTCTCAATCCTTTAACTTTCATCTCGTTATTTTTTTTAATCTTCTCTTTCCACATTACCACTAAGATCATCCTTAGAAAATTCTGAGGCCGCTCAAGTTGGGGTATTTATTTACCTCTCAGACCTTGATCAACCACAGTCTTATCTTTAGATAGATATTAGTTGATTTCAAAGACCGAACTCATTCCTATATCAAATATACCATATTTGCTATTTTGTATATTTATAAAACTTCTTTCCCTTCAAATATCATCATTCTTAATCCATTTATAAAAAAACATTTCAAAGTATCACATTTTCTTTTACTACTTTAAGCGATACTCTTTTCCCTTGGATTTTTGTTAAAATCCCATCACTTACCACATTTACCATATTCACCCTTGAATCTTTCAGTTGGAGGCTTATTTCAGAACCTTACTTAATTCCTTCATTAAGTAACATTTATTTATACTTTATTTCCTTTCCATAACTTCATTGAAAAACATGGTTCAACAAAATCACTTTTCTTTTCACTCTCGCCTTTACTTCGAACTTCCTTTTTTTTTTTATATATCTTATAAACGATTATTCAAATCTATAATAGATTTCTTCTCATACTCCTATGAATCTGATAAATATTTGAAATCTCTTTTATAAGATCATTTAAAAACCCAATTATAACTTAATTCATAATTAACAAATATTTATTTCCTTTTACAACTTTTATCCATACAGGTTTTAAATCTGTCCTCAGGTAAAATATATTTTATAACTTAAATTTGTAAATTTACCTGATGGTATAACGATACTTAGAAAACAGTTAATCCATTGGCCATGTACTTCTAACCACTCAACCAATCGTACCCACAGGTTAAAACCAACCAAATATTGAATTTCAAGTTGATATTCAATAACTGGACGACCCATCAAATCAACTAATTCAACTTAACCAAATAATGGTTTTATAACAGTCAACAACAAATTTATTTCACACAATCATGACAATGCAAACAATCCATGAAATCACGTTTATTTTATAAACGTGGCCAGTAAGGTGAATTACCTTGACTGGGATCCGTTGTTAAAAATAACGATATGGGTTTCACTGAAATTAAACAACATTTAATTTCGTCAGTTCAAAACAATATATGAATATCTATCAGCAATCAGTCAATCACTAGCAACCATAGCACACAAAAATAAAAACCCAACTTATAAAATATAAGCGGGAAATAACTGAGTGAGTTTAACTCACCTTTATTTTTGATTTCGTCGTTAAATCTGCTTGTTTCAGTTGAATTAAATGATGTTTTCATTTATCTGAAAAATCCATCTGCTGTCTGCCCTGCTCAGTCCTCACCTATCGTGTAGCACTCGTCATCACGGTTCCAACGGTTTTTGTTTCATCGAATTCTGACCACAAACGTACACGATATTAAGATTCTAAGTTATAAAAACAATTTAAATTAAATTAACTTTAGTTTAAATAATATTTGGACCTTACCTTCAGCCCAACCCGAAATGACCTAGGCCCGCTTCCCCTTTCCTCTTATACCCTAAAATAATCGGCTCCCCTTCATTCACTTTCAAACCCTCACAAAAAAAAACCCTTCCGCCGCCACACAAAACTTCCAGCGACAAAGAAAAGACCCTCCACCGAACACAACCGCTGGCGCTGCGCCTTCCTTCCACCGGATTTCGCCATGCCGAGGCCTCTTCCAGAAATCATGGCGCCACTCCAACTCCTAAAAGCTAAGTAATTTTTCCCTAAATTTAATTCGGTTTTTAATTTCCCTTTGCTTTTGAGTTCGGTTTTACTTATTCATTTCGAACTGAGTTTTGCTTCCGGTTTTTGGTAGGATACTCTGTGTATTTATACACGTAAATGACCACTGTGGTTCACGAATTGTACATCCTAGGTTTATTCAGCTATGTTTAGGCCATTCCCTTCTCAGATTTACTTGTGTATTGTTTCAGTACCGTGTGGTGTGAATTGTTACTTCAAACCAGTGAATTACACCGTAGATTGGTAGGTTTTAGGGTACGGTTCCTCTATGAATTGCGTAAAATAGTTCAGATTCGAACTGCGTGTGTGATTGATGTTTGATCTTTGCATGGGTTTTTGACAGTGAACAGTTCGGTTTGTGATGGATTTTGTTGGATTTCTAGTACCGCCTGTGTTCAGAAATGCACATGGACCTACTTATTTATGTTGATTTGGTTAGGCTATGAATTGTTCAATCGATTTGTATGCTGTCTGTGTACACCATCCATTGAATGGTTCATTTCAGATTGTAAAATCATATTGAACTTCAGCATATTTTCTGCTCGTATTTTCTTGTCTTGTGTATATACGGCTATTGATATGGTTTGTTCACATGGCCTTGTCTGCTATTTTAAAATCAAATTTCAGATCTGCATTGGATATTGCAGTAGCAGAACAGCTTTCCTTATGTGATTTCTGAAAACAACATTATCTTTTTCGATTTTTATGGTGTTTTTTTTTTACTGTTTCCTTAGCTATTCCCAGCTGTTTTTATCTTGTTGAATTCATTTATTTATTACTCCTTTTCTGATCATGATCTTGATGTATCAATATACATTTTAAATTCTAGCTGTAGTTCAGATTTCCCTTAGCTGTTCCTATATAGATTTATAGCTATAGGTCTACTGTTTTCATGTGGTATTATTTTTCTCTTCTGAAAATCTTTAATCTTTAAATATATTTATTCATATTCTAGCTACTCATAGCTATATATTTCTTTTCAGATTCTTCCTGTTGGTGATGAAGAAGTGACGCTGGGAGAGGACTTAGACTTCTCCTGTTATTGAATTGTTCACTTTATTTGGCAGAAAATCTCATGAACATTTGTATGGGATATTGGGTTTTTTCTTTGTGTTGGATTTTCAGAATTTTTGGTCTGGTCACAGTGGATACTTGTCGATCTTGTGTATGTATGAGTTGTTCATTCAATTCGAGTTTTGAACTGTGTATTTTTTTTTCTTCTTTTTTTTTATGTGCCATGGTGAAAGTCACCTGAATGCTATTAAATTAGTTTGTACTTAAATATCCATGTGTATTATATTGATATATTTAATCGGTTATTATATGGCAGAGTATTCTTTGTTATAATCACCTATCTAGAGGTGAACATAGTTCTATATGGCCTGCTAACCTATAACTTCAAATCCAAAGAGACTTTTGAAATGAAAACTCATGCATACGGAAACGTCACTGCAAGCCTAACCTACAACTGCTGTGTTTTCTCAAATCAGTTACCATATATTTCATGTCCAAGATATCACACATGCTACTGAAAATTATGACATAGCCTTACGTTTGCTAATATACAGGCTACATTAGTTGACTAGCACATGTATGTCCATATATAAGACTCAGCGTACATTGATTTGGCCAGTCCGAGTAGATTTATTTTATTTGTCCGAGTAGATTTATTTTATTTTTCCATCGTCAGTTGCTGCTGAATGTTCAATATTCGTGTGTTGTTTACGAACTAAGGATATAATTGGATTTCAAAATATTAAAAGTAAATTATTACCGTAAATGTTCAAATTAGAATGGGTAAATTCCATTATTTAAGGCAAAAATATTTCAAATAAATGGTCAGAAAAATACGGGACATCACATTCTTTCCCCCTTAAAATAATTTCGTCCTCGAAATTGTTAAATTAGGAGAAATGCTACAGACCGATTTATTTCCTATCGAAAGTCAATTCATTTACTTACAGATGAAATTTATTTAATCTGTCCAACCAAATCAATTATAATGAACCCCCAACATACCCTAATCAATTTAAATTAATATTCAAATAATATTTACTTGGGTTAACATACCTTGATTATCAATCGTTCCATATCCAATTGATTTTGATTCAGTTATCATTAATTTGCTTCCAAATTCCACATTAATTTAATTTCAGCCTCCATTCTTAATTTCCCTTAACCGAGTTAAGTTTCAACCTTATACTCAATTTCTAATTGAACTCCAATTTTCCAAATCGATCCTATTAAATTTTCAAATCCAAATCTTAATTTTGATATCCATTCTTAACTTGACCAAGTTAAGTTTTCACTCCATATCAATTAAGTAATTAATTATCTAATTAGTTTATTTCCATTTCAAATCAAATTCTTATTTTAAGGAATCATTTATCCTGTTTTTATTTATTTATTTATTTACTTAACTTATCCTTAAGTTAAATTCTCACTCATTACGTTTCACAAATCATATATGTGAATTATACTTGTTATTAAACTATCCCGATTTTAATCAAATTTTGAATTCTATTCAAATTAACCAAGCCAACCAATATCTCAATAATTTGAGAAAAATATTCCTTTTCTTTACAAAAATAAAAATTCGGGTAAAATTATTTCATTTAACCCCCTCTATAAAACAATATTGTGTTCCTTACCAGTTCAACGCTTCAACTTTGAACCGATCAAACAACACAATACAAAACATTTGTATATAAAATTTACAAATACGCTCTCATATATATACACTCAAACTCAATCTAGGGTGTTACTAACCCCATCTCTATCGAGTTACGCCACAGAGCCAAGGTTATTACTAAACCAATAGCTCTGATACCACTGTAACGACCCAGCGGTTTTCGGCCTCGAAAATCGATATAAATACCTTTACCGTATCTTATACCGATCCTCCAAACACCGAAACACTGGACGTTATTAGAAAGAATTTAGAGGGTGAGATAAGAAAGAAAGAATATTAGAATAGAAGAGTAAGAAGAGGAATCAACACTACACAGAGTCTCACATCACAGCGGAACAAAATATAATATAGAAATAAATCTTTATTGAGAGCTTTAAATAAAACTTACAATCATCAGAGTACAAGAACACATCTGGACAGTTATGATAATCTGCCCTTATACAACACAGCGAAAAACCTTAAATATGTCTGGACTTCTCCAACACGCCTTTTTTGTAGTGTTTAATAACCTGGACCTGCAAACCGGGCTAACCCGAGCATTTACAAAAACACCGGGTCAGTCTGGTGAACCAGAGTGAGATAAACTCGCACAGTTTAATGGTAAATCATCCAATCCAGATTTTTAAGTTCGAAATCTTTTCAAAAGAAAAGGATAATCGTAAGACCGAATCCACACATAAACACGGACGGTTTTTACCTTACGATAACCCAAAACAGTTTTGAAACCAATATCTTCTTTGATATTATAATAATGTCTAAATACAAGTAAATAACAATCTAGTGGAACGCTTGCATCTCACGCTCCACATATATAGTATACAATCAAAACCGCAGGCGCTTATTGGAGATTGGATTCCGACTTGACAAGGTATGGGACCACCTTCCGCACGTGTATCTCTAGAGGCGAATACACAGGGTTCAACAAGAACGTCTTGTAACCCGGCCCTCACATGACCGACCACTCATTTCGCTTGAGTGTATCGAATGTATATCACCGACGGTTGGACTCAAACCACCGTCTCCCGAATGGGCAGAATCGATAGATTTAGAAACAAAAGGAATTTCCCTAGATAGGTGATTTTACACCCTAATGGGAGCGACCCACATAGCCATGCTGCCTGCCCGATTTTTGTCATCTCCCGGTTGATGAGGCTTGAGGCTAGAATTCATCTCTTCGAACATCTGGCCATCATTCACTTTGAATGCCACATCGTCAGATCCGTCAAATCACTAATTGACGTCCACAAAAATATTCTGCAGCTGACAGAAGTATGTTTGTAAAAATCAACGTACGTGATTCTTAGGAAATACTCTGTCAGACACTCGTCCATACAAGTCATCCCGGAACAGGATGAACCGAAGGCACCCCCCTACTGCATCCTAGGAATCACCCTACAGATCAGTAGCGAAAAGTCCTTGCAATCCGAAGATTCCAAATCACGACAGAATCACTGTTGAAATATCTCCGGCCGCTAAACCAAGGAAATTCAATCAGTAGTCCTTCCGCTTATGAAGATCAACGGTCTTCAATGCTCCATCTCGATCATCTTCTGATCTCCACGTATTTGTTGGTCGGAATGGTTTTCGAATATAAATTCGATCCCGGTCTTTCCATACCAACAATCGTGTGGGTAAGGTTTGATAGTCGGTGTTTTAACTACCAAATAAATGAGTATGAGCATACATGGGTTTATCAGTTCAGTACCAGCACTACATGGCCTCTTTAATTCAGAACGGTTAACGAAATAAATCCCTAACCCTTAAACATTTCAAATATATTTATTTGAAGTAAATTTCTTTCCTTAAACATCTCATTTTCATGTTTATGAAAATATTTCATGATCATACTTAATCATTTCAAAACCCCTTTCCTATTTCATTAACCAAACTGGAACACGACTCAACTTATTTCAAGTTAAGCAACATTTTGAAATCTCCTTTATCTTATCACTTGGGAAAAATAACCAACGATTATTCATTTAGGATAAATTATCCTTAAAACTTTATTTTCCCAATTTCCTTTAATCTTCGGAAATACCATTTTAACTTCCCACCCTTTTTCCTTTCGCTTATTTAACTTTTGACATTTTTATATAAATAGATATCAAATTCTTTCACTTCTGTTACTTGGGAAAAGATTCATTTATTTATTCTCAATCCTTTAACTTTCATCTCGTTATTTTTTTTAATCTTCTCTTTCCACATTACCACTAAGATCATCCTTAGAAAATTCTGAGGCCGCTCAAGTTGGGGTATTTATTTACCTCTCAGACCTTGATCAACCACAGTCTTATCTTTAGATAGATATTAGTTGATTTCAAAGACCGAACTCATTCCTATATCAAATATACCATATTTGCTATTTTGTATATTTATAAAACTTCTTTCCCTTCAAATATCATCATTCTTAATCCATTTATAAAAAAACATTTCAAAGTATCACATTTTCTTTTACTACTTTAAGCGATACTCTTTTCCCTTGGATTTTTGTTAAAATCCCATCACTTACCACATTTACCATATTCACCCTTGAATCTTTCGGTTGGAGGCTTATTTCAGAACCTTACTTAATTCCTTCATTAAGTAACATTTATTTATACTTTATTTCCTTTCCATAACTTCATTGAAAAACATGGTTCAACAAAATCACTTTTCTTTTCACTCTCGCCTTTACTTCGAACTTCCTTTTTTTTTTATATCTTATAAACGATTATTCAAATCTATAATAGATTTCTTCTCATACTCCTATGAATCTGATAAATATTTGAAATCTCTTTTATAAGATCATTTAAAAACCCAATTATAACTTAATTCATAATTAACAAATATTTATTTCCTTTTACAACTTTTATCCATACAGGTTTTAAATCTGTCCTCAGGTAAAATATATTTTATAACTTAAATTTGTAAATTTACCTGATGGTATAACGATACTTAGAAAACAGTTAATCCATTGGCCATGTACTGCTAACCACTCAACCAATCGTACCCACAGGTTAAAACCAACCAAATATTGAATTTCAAGTTGATATTCAATAACTGGACGACCCATCAAATCAACTAATTCAACTTAACCAAATAATGGTTTTATAACAGTCAACAACAAATTTATTTCACACAATCATGACAATGCAAACAATCCATGAAATTACGTTTATTTTATAAACGTGGCCAGTAAGGTGAATTACCTTGACTGGGATCCGTTGTTAAAAATAACGATATGGGTTTCACTGAAATTAAACAACATTTAATTTCGTCAGTTCAAAACAATATATGAATATCTATCAGCAATCAGTCAATCACTAGCAACCATAGCACACAAAAATAAAAACCCAACTTATAAAATATAAGCGGGAAATAACTGAGTGAGTTTAACTCACCTTTATTTTTGATTTCGTCGTTAAATCTGCTTGTTTCAGTTGAATTAAATGATGTTTTCATTTATCTGAAAAATCCATCTGCTGTCTGCCCTGCTCAGTCCTCACCTATCGTGTAGCACTCGTCATCACGGTTCCAACGGTTTTTGTTTCATCGAATTCTGACCACAAACGTACACGATATTAAGATTCTAAGTTATAAAAACAATTTAAATTAAATTAACTTTAGTTTAAATAATATTTGGACCTTACCTTCAGCCCAACCCGAAATGACCTAGGCCCGCTTCCCCTTTCCTCTTATACCCTAAAATAATCGGCTCCCCTTCATTCACTTTCAAACCCTCACAAAAAAAAACCCTTCCGCCGCCACACAAAACTTCCAGCGACAAAGAAAAGACCCTCCACCGAACACAACCGCTGGCGCTGCGCCTTCCTTCCACCGGATTTCGCCATGCCGAGGCCTCTTCCAGAAATCATGGCGCCACTCCAACTCCTAAAAGCTAAGTAATTTTTCCCCAAATTTAATTCGGTTTTTAATTTCCCTTTGCTTTTGAGTTCGGTTTTACTTATTCATTTCGAACTGAGTTTTGCTTCCGGTTTTTGGTAGGATACTCTGTGTATTTATACACGTAAATGACCACTGTGGTTCACGAATTGTACATCCTAGGTTTATTCAGCTATGTTTAGGCCATTCCCTTCTCAGATTTACTTGTGTATTGTTTCAGTACCGTGTGGTGTGAATTGTTACTTCAAACCAGTGAATTACACCGTAGATTGGTAGGTTTTAGGGTACGGTTCCTCTATGAATTGCGTAAAATAGTTCAGATTCGAACTGCGTGTGTGATTGATGTTTGATCTTTGCGTGGGTTTTTGACAGTGAACAGTTCGGTTTGTGATGGATTTTGTTGGATTTCTAGTACCGCCTGTGTTCAGAAATGCACATGGACCTACTTATTTATGTTGATTTGGTTAGGCTATGAATTGTTCAATCGATTTGTATGCTGTCTGTGTACACCATCCATTGAATGGTTCATTTCAGATTGTAAAATCATATTGAACTTCAGCATATTTTCTGCTCGTATTTTCTTGTCTTGTGTATATACGGCTATTGATATGGTTTGTTCACATGGCCTTGTCTGCTATTTTAAAATCAAATTTCATATCTGCATTGGATATTGCAGTAGCAGAACAGCTTTCCTTATGTGATTTCTGAAAACAACATTATCTTTTTCGATTTTTATGGTGTTTTTTTTTACTGTTTCCTTAGCTATTCCCAGCTGTTTTTATCTTGTTGAATTCATTTATTTATTACTCCTTTTCTGATCATGATCTTGATGTATCAATATACATTTTAAATTCTAGCTGTAGTTCAGATTTCCCTTAGCTGTTCCTATATAGATTTATAGCTATAGGTCTACTGTTTTCATGTGGTATTATTTTTCTCTTCTGAAAATCTTTAATCTTTAAATATATTTATTCATATTCTAGCTACTCATAGCTATATATTTCTTTTCAGATTCTTCTTGTTGGTGATGAAGAAGTGACGCTGGGAGAGGACTTAGACTTCTCCTGTTATTGAATTGTTCACTTTATTTGGCAGAAAATCTCATGAACATTTGTATGGGATATTGGGTTTTTTCTTTGTGTTGGATTTTCAGAATTTTTGGTCTGGTCACAGTGGATACTTGTCGATCTTGTGTATGTATGAGTTGTTCATTCAATTCGAGTTTTGAACTGTGTATTTTTTTTTTTTTTTTTTTTTATGTGCCATGGTGAAAGTCACCTGAATGCTATTAAATTAGTTTGTACTTAAATATCCATGTGTATTATATTGATATATTTAATCGGTTATTATATGGCAGAGTATTCTTTGTTATAATCACCTATCTAGAGGTGAACATAGTTCTATATGGCCTGCTAACCTATAACTTCAAATCCAAAGAGACTTTTGAAATGAAAACTCATGCATACGGAAACGTCACTGCAAGCCTAACCTACAACTGCTGTGTTTTCTCAAATCAGTTACCATATATTTCATGTCCAAGATATCACACATGCTACTGAAAATTATGACATAGCCTTACGTTTGCTAATATACAGGCTACATTAGTTGACTAGCACATGTATGTCCATATATAAGACTCAGCGTACATTGATTTGGCCAGTCCGAGTAGATTTATTTTATTTGTCCGAGTAGATTTATTTTATTTTATTTTTCCATCGTCAGTTGCTGCTGAATGTTCAATATTCGTGTGTTGTTTACGAACTAAGGATATAATTGGATTTCAAAATATTAAAAGTAAATTATTACCGTAAATGTTCAAATTAGAATGGGTAAATTCCATTATTTAAGGCAAAAATATTTCAAATAAATGGTCAGAAAAATACGGGACATCACATTATGTGACGAGGTTGGAATTACCATACAAGCGAGACGCTTGTATGGAGATGACTGCATTTCTGGTTGAACCGAACACAAACTATTGATGTCATAGCATATCATATTCCATATAAGCATTTAGAGCTTATGTGACAAGGTTGGGATTACCATACGAGCAAGATGCTCGTATGGCGATGACTGAATTACAGGTTGAACTAAGGACCGATATGGACTAAATAAAATATAATGGTAAATTGCCAAATTTAATAAAAAACACACACGGATCTGGAGTTGACAATAATCACGTCTCTCCAGTTATTATATACGGCACGTGGATTATTTATTTTCAGACACTGGACAAGGTGATGAGAATTTATTCTCTAGAGTTATGATTTTTACACACTCCCTTGGACATAGAATAGGATACTAAAAATTCTGTATGTTATTTCTGGATTTATTGGGTGCCTAATACGGCCCAATAAATTTCCAAACCCCTCGCCGTACAATGGAAGTTATGGCGAAAATTTTCGATATTTAAAGGCGTTAGCCAAGTTTTTGAAGTGAAAACGGTCTAGAAATCATCGGATAAATTATATTTATATAAATATAACTAAAATAAAACGAATCGCGCAACTGCTGTCCGCCTATAGCTCCAGCCGCAGTCCGCCTATATCATCCAATAACCCAAATCTTTCCGAATATAGCTCCAGCTAAAATCCAAGATCCTGTTAAATAGAAATCTACAAAACCAAAACTACTGACTGCCCGTGTGGAAAATACGGGCACCCAGAGTTTAGAAAGGAACAATAAACTCTAGGTCAGTCATGGGACTGGTATGAGAACTCAAAACAGTTATTTGATTTTAAAGTTAGGTAAATCAAGGGACCACTCCATATAACAAGAAATGGGTTCCTCCCAAGAATACCAGTGCATAAAATAAAATCCGCAATGCATTTCGAAAAAATGAAGCTATTATAAGACTCAGGTCCCATCACACAATGCAACACAAGCCGGAGGATAGAGTTTTACCTTATAATAGCCAAAAATGCTCGGTACGTGAAATTTATCTTTTATTATTACTATAAGTGCATAGTGTAGAAATCAATTTCGAAAGTAAATGTATCAATCATAGATGGCATGAGCACCCCATCCCACTATGTCGCCATATATAGGTTTACAATTAAAACCGCAAAGCCCGTATTGGAAAGCTGGGTTTCCATCATGATGGCTTCTGATTCGAAAGATCTATCGCGTAGTGCTATACTCAACAGCTTACGTCGCAGGCATGCGAAAAACACCGTAACGCACATCCGCACTTTTGGGAAATCAAGGATCACTACGGCATATGTTTCGGCGAGAGAAAACACCGCTTACTCTATCCCTAAATGGGAATCGGGGGAAATGCCCTATCCCTCATCACGGTCGACCGAATCCAAACTAATATCGAAAGCATACTGATCTGACCATCAGTTCACCATCATACCGGGGTGTGAGGCTCGCGAAGTCACACTACGCAAAGCTATGCTAAAAAAAGCTGTGCTTTAATCATCATCCACAAGGCTCTTCTTTTCAACAAAAGTCTTGATCAATGCATCTTAGCATGCCACATTGTCAATCCATACCATACCGTTGATTTCTGCCAATAATGATAATATTTTAAAAATATCATATTTTGAAATCACTTTTCGATATTCATTATAAAATGAATAAAATAGATAAAAATACCATTCGTTTTAAAATGGCGTTTAACTACTTAACACGGCTTCACATTTCAATATTTACTGAATACTATTTTAAAATATTCTTTATTCTCCAAATTGGAATGAGACCCAATCAATTACCATATAATGCTATTTATATGGATTTCATACATCACACGTATACAACAATAACGATAAACAAACATTGAAAATTCATACAACATCCAAAGTGCAATTTACAACCGTGTGAGCATTAAAATAAATAAATAACGCTCATCATAGACTGTCAATCCAACGTTTGACATACAACTAAATATTGGGAAAGTGTATGTCAAATGTCATCCCAATACCCGCGTGGGGTTTTCAAACAACAACCGTTTATTTATTTGTGCAGTTGGGCGATGTGTAAAATTTATCATCCCAATCCATATTAGATAAATGAGTGTACATAAACAAATCGTCCGATTTGTAAATGAATATTTTATTGATTCACATATACAACAAAAATGTGCTTTTTATTGTATAAATATATTTTATTAGACATTAACATTTTATTATTAACCTCGCTAACATGACAATGGTTTAATCTAATCTACATACATAATAAAAATGTATATTTTATTGTTGACATATTTTAATTCAAACAATGAATGTTTTTTAATGATTTAAAACATGCAATAAAGGTGTGATTTGTATTGTAAAAATCCTTATCGTTTAAGCATAAATATTTTATTTTATTTCTTTACTAACATGATAAAGATGACAAATTTTATCAACAAAACATACATTAATAAGTAATTCTACATTGTCATGATAAAGATGACATTTTCTCAACAAAACATATATTGATAAATAATTCTTTTATTCTAAACTAATATGATAAAGGTGACATTTTTGTTTAATAAAACATATGATTAACATATAATTATCTTATTCTAAACTAATATGTTAAAGGGACATTTTTGTCAACATTTCGTCTTTTAAATGATTCATCCTATACATTAAAATATAATTCTTTCATTGGTCTATACAAAAAATGTGATTTTTATTGTCAAAACATTTTAGTTTAAAATTAAATCTTTTTAACGATACATTCGTATAATAAAAATGTAATTTTTATTTTGTAAACATTTTATTTTCATTTCATGATAATTTATATATATATATTTTATAAATAATTTCTATGTATAACAATATCAAACAACAACAAACCAAATCACAATCCAAACAGACAATCATGGTTTTGTACAATCAATGGTATGGCGCTGCTACGCACCCTCTACATCCTAGTATAAATTTAACTGTATAAAAACTTAGAGTGAAAGGAGTTCTCACAGTGGTCTGTTTTAATTTCTAAATTTTTGTTCTGATCGGATTCAAATTTGTCTCGGATTCCAACATGCTCCGTTTCGGTTCTAATCTGTTTCATTGTGAAGATCATGCCAAGACGGTTCCAACAAAATTGAAATCATTCGATTCCGTTGTCATATGAATGAGTTACGTCTATTTAAACATTGATCACATTAATAAATTAATTAATTATACAATTATTTTGCTAATTACATGATAAAGGAAAATAACGGCCCCTTCTAATCCTTTCCTCCCTGTTGTTTTCTGTTGTAACCGCCTGAACCCATCGTTGCTGATCAATCCGCCGTCGCCCCTCACCTACGATCACCGGGACAACCATCTAACACCACCGACTTGAAGCCCTTTCCGACGCCATCCCACGCCAGAAGCTACTTGGAGTTCGAACCCTTCCATAACAACGAAAATACCCCAGAACGACAGCCTTTTCAGGCTCGTTTTCTTCCAATTCATTCAGCTAAAAGTGATCATAGTCGTTAACTAGAGAGATCTCGTAGTGCTCTCCAATGTTGGTTTTATATTTTTTGTGAATTACATGATGGATTAGAAGAAATTTGCGATGGAAAATTAGAACTTGTGGAGCGTCGGTTTAAGGAGATGGCGGCTGTTCTTTGGGGCTAGGGTTTAGAAAGGGGCGGTCTATATATAATAATATTTAATCCTATTATTATCAAAAATACATGTTAACTGATACGAACTCCAAATTAGACCCAACGTGTGTCGCCCCTAGCCAACCACCCATGTTCCGGACACAATGGAACATGTTTCGTAACCCAATTCGGCTGTTACAATAATTTTTTCTTTAAATTAAAATATAAATCAATATATACTGAATTTAAACGTACATTTTAAATTATCGAGGCCACATACTGACTCCAAAAATTATAGAAAAATTATTTCTACTTATGTTTTGACGATATGGTCCTAACAAAATTAATTTCTTCGAATTTGGAGACCGTTTGAAAAATGGTCCTTTTCTGGTCGATCCAATTTGACTATAATGTTCAAAACACGTTTTCTTTTACCATGCTCACATATTAACTTCAAAAATTATGAAAATTGAAACCTAGAAATAATTTGACATTCCGGATCCAACAAAAGTGGTTTCGTCGAAAACGAAGGTCGTTTGCAAAATGCCTATATATTATATTAAAATATACAAATTCCATAGCCAATTTTTCAAATTTTAAACTGGACATAACTTTTTAGTCCCACTATGAAATTTCAATTTTTCATATTCATTGGAAAGATATTTTTAAATAGATTCTAATATTTCTTGTTTTTCTGAAATCCGATTTATTTTGAATTATATATATCAAACTGAAATTAGAAATCGAATTTTCATACTACCGCGCCATTTCTAACTCCTTTTATAATTAAATTAGAATTTTTTTCTAACTTCGATTTAAATAAATTTTTAGTCGTTATTATTTAAAATAAATTATTTTAAATATTCAAAATCCATTAAAATTGCTAAAATAAAAATTTTTAATTGGTTCTAAAAATCCGGGTTGTTACAATCTCCCCCACTTATAATCTTTTCGTCCCTGAGAAGGAACGGAGCTGAAAGTTGTTTAACTAACCAACTCAACTTTCATTCTGCCTTTCATTCTTCAAATTTGCAGTTTCTAAGAATTTTTTAATTTCTCAAAAATTTGGTTAACACCCTAAATTTTCGAAAAATTTCATCATAACCTCCTCTGTACGGGGAGATATTTAAAACCGCAACTTGCCTCATAGGATCCTCACCAATCCGAAAGAAAAAGAAAAAGCCAAGATGCTAGCCAATCGGCTCATAAAATCATCAAACCCAAACAAAACAGTAAATATTTACCTATTTATCGGGCAAACAATTTTATTCCTCTTCTCTAGGCTCCTTGCTATTATCTGTTCATTTTATATACATGCATATGTATGCAATTCTAACAAATTTTCAATTCAGTTTAATATTTCGATAATTTCACTAGTACAAAATATGTCTGTTGCTTCTCCTTATTTGCATCGGTTATGCTTACAACTGAAGCAAATAGTATCATTAGCTTCAGTCATGCTAACAACCGAAGCAAATGCATAGAAGCAAATAATGTTTTTGCTTCGGTTTTGCTGACAACCGAAGCAAATAGTATCACTTGCTTCGGCTGTGCAAACAACTGAAGCAAATGCACCAAAGCAAATAATGTCATTTGCTTCAGTTGTCTTTACAATCGAAGCAAATTGTTCTATTTGCATCTGTTCTCTGTGAACTGAAGCAAATGCATCGAAGCAAATAGTGCTATTTGCTTCAATTCTTTAAGAACCAAAGCAATTGCACAATAACAATGAATAATTGATATGTAGTTTATTATAAATAATGATTATCAATAAATAGTTTATAATTACTAACTATTATAGGTAATCAATTATTTTATTTTTATTTAATAATATGTTATGGATAATTATTTATCATTAGTTAGCTATAGTCGACATGTATTAACTACATTTTGTAATTAATAAATACAATTAATAGTTAATTTTAAATAAATAATATAAATCAATTAATAATTAGTATTTAATAAGAAATGTTTGACATTTGATATTTGACAAGTAATAAATAATTAAGAAGTAAGCTTTAATATTCAATACTTAACTTTATTAATTATCAATTATTATTAAAAAAAATCAGTAATTATATAATAATTAAGACTAATATTTAATAATTAATAAAATTTAATATTTATTAATGAAATATAGTATTTAATAATTATTTTTAGCTAAATTTTAATTAATATTTTTTGGCAATGCTAAAAAACATTGATAGGTACTTATCTTTAATTTACAACCAATGATTGCTAATATACAATTTAAAATTACTAATTATTATCTAAATATAATTTATTATCATTTATATTTAATAATTTATTACAATTAATTGTTAATCACTAGTAAATTGTAGTTAACATTTATTAATTATATTTAATAATTAATAAATATAAGTAAAATTAAATAACTTATTCAAAAATTAATATTGAATAAGTAATCGTCAATGCGCAAAAGTGGGCGCAACACCCAAATAGTTCAAAAACAATGAAACTTATTGCCAAGAGTGGAAAATATGCATGAAAGTAAATAATACAGTATTTATATTGGTTCGGTCCAAGAGGGGTCTTCATCTACTTTGAATGGCTTTGCTATATTATTATGTTCTTTTGTCAAGTTTACAAGATGGAATTGGTAAGTCTCCAAATGTACACGAGCTATAGTCATCCCAAGTGCTACGAGCTTAGTGGAAGAAGTAGAAGTTTCTACTTCGTGATCCAAATGCTTGGAAGAGGTGGAAGCACTCTTCGGTAGTCCATGAAACCAAGTAAAGCTAAGAGCGTATTGAGAGGCTATAAAGTCCTCATGTAGCTACCATAGTCATGGTGGAAATGAGACCCAAAGATGGGTTCTATTCCTTCTTCCCGAAATACAAGGCAGTCCAAAATGGTCCAAGTATCCAAGAATGTGTTTGTTTCTTCTTCTCAGAGTGATGAAGTGAGCTTGAGAGGTCACGATATCCCAAGGAGCCAAAAGAACAAGGAGCCAACCCTCTGCCCGTAGCAAGTTGGAAGCTATTCATAGGAGAGTTGGAGGAAGTGGACCAAGTAGGAAATGCTGTTTTATATATATATATATATATATATATATATATTTGTCCTTTATTCAACATAAAATAAAATGGAAAAGTTTATTTAGATACAAAATGGTGTAACAAAAATTCTCAACTATCTGAACTTCTCCTGAATTCACCTTCTATGTAAAGACAAATAAATCCAATAGTTCACAATTTATGTGTCTAATTCTGTGTTTAGTTTTCTATCTCAATAGCTGCTCCCATAATTAATACTAATATTTAGTAACTACTAATTAATTGGTACTTAAAATTTCATAAGTATGACATAATATTTATTATTTAGTATTTGATAATTAATAATTATATTTAATACCTTAAATTTTTAAAATTTTCTTAAATAAATTGTAGAATATTCAAATTTTTAGATTATACTTAGTTCTTAAAACTTAAAAAATTGTAAATAGAATTTAGTAATTATAAGACAGTTGATTATTTTCAACCATTAGATTTTTAGTAAAAACCACATCCCACCCAACTTTATATGAAAATGAAACCATCTAATCACCATTCTAGCCGCCGCCTCATTCCCACTCTACCAGAAAAACAACTTCGATTTCCTCTGTCGAACAGCTAAAAATCATCCTCCCCTTTGATCTCCTCTCGGAATCTCCAGTTCATCATCTGGATATCCCAACTTTATATGAAAATGAAACCCTAGATCTAATCACCATTCTAGTCGCCGCCTCATTCCCACTCTTCCAGAAAAACAACTTCGATTTCCTTCTGTCGAACAGCTAAAAATCATCCTCCCCTTTGATCTCCTCTCCGAATCTCCAGTTTATCATCTGCATATAATCTCCAATTTCCTCTCGTCTCCAAGCCGATCGACAATTTCAAATTCGATTTCCAATTTTATTTCGAGCGACGGAACCAACAATTTTGATTTTGGCTTAGATTTCAGTTATGACATGATGAACTGCAACGAAGTTAGCGTGCCAACGGATTCTAATGGTAGGTGACGAGGTAGTGTGATAGTATTAAAATTCTAATTTTGTTATTTGTTATTTTTTTCCTGTTTATTCTACTAAAGGTATAATTTCTTTGATCGGATTTTTGATTGAACTGTGATTCTTACTTGTTAAAGGTTTTATCTACTTGATTGGTTGGATT
>JASFAX010005695.1:0-35080 GCA_030737875.1 Allium sativum
TTTACAAACAACCAAACATACATAGCAACATAACAAGCCTATCCAACATGCGGTTTACTAATAAGGGGATAACTAAATGGTCATTAAAAATTTACCAGGTAAAGAGTTCTGGATACAACTTCCTTATGCTCTCCTCTGTTTCCCATGTACAGTCATTCTCGTTATCACCTGCTTTATATCGTACTAGACAATACGGATCGGCCTGCAGTTCCCAACCGCCTCGGGCTTTACTTTGATGTCATACGACTGATCCGGTGAAATAGTCATATCGGGGTCGTGCACGAACTTCCTTAAATGGGAAACATGAAATACGTTGTGAACTCCTGCCATCTTGTCTAGTAATTCAACTTTATATGCTAAATTCCCAATCTGCTTGAGAACTGGAAATGGACCAACGAATCTTGGTGCTAACTTGCCTCTCCTACCAAATCGAATCCTCTCTTTAGCGGAGAAATCTTAACAAATACCAAGTCGCCAATGGAAAATTTTAAGTCTCTTCGCGTCTTATCAGCATAACTCTTTTGCCTATCTTGGGCAGCCTTCATTCGCTGTTGGATAACCTTGATCTTGCTTGAAGTTTCTCTTATCACATCCGGTTCATGCACAAATTTCTCACCGGTTTCTAACCAACATGATGGTAAGTTGCACGGTCTTCCGTATAAAGTTTCAAATGGAGCCATACCAATACTGGACTAATAACTATTATTATATGTGAATTCCACTAGATGCAAATGGTCATCCCATGATCCACCAAAATCTAATATACAAGCTCTCAAGTGATCCTCCAATATACGATTCACCCTCTCCGTCTGACCGTCAGTTTGAGGATGGTACGCGATACTGAGATGTAATTCTGACACTAAAGCCTCTTGTAAGCTTTTCCAAAATCCACTAGTAAACAACGGATCTCGGTTACTCACAATGTTTTTGGGCACTCTCACTGCCCACTTCATATACAGTTCTTCTAACTTAGTTGTTGTTCTATTCGACCCAATCTAGTCCTTGGTAACCCATCAATGAAATCCATTGAGACTTGTTCCCATTTCCATTCTAGAATTTCCAATGGTTTCAGCAAACCACTAGGCTTATTTTTCTCGGCTTTAACTAGCTGGCAATTCATGCATTTGAATATAAACTTCCCAGTGTCTCTTTTCATCCCTTCCCAGTAGTAGGTCTGCTTCATGTCTCGATACATTTTGTTACCACTGGAATGTATAGTCAGTTTTGAGTGATGACATTCTCTAAGTACTTCTTCTCTCAATCCATTGACATTGGGTACAACTAGTTTCCCTTTCTTTCTAAGCCATCCATCTTGATCAAGCCCATATTTGTTCATCTCCTCGTCGATACCCTTCTCTAACTTGGAGATGATTTCCAATAGGTTAGGATTGTCCCTCTGAATGGAACCAATCCGCTCAATTAAAGTGGGTCTAATCGTCAAACTTGCTAACATTTCTGGATCCAATTAGCACTTTGGTCTGAAATCATACCCAGCGATGTACTCCAATTTCTTCCATTCCAGAAACATAGCCCCTAAACTGGTATGTTTCCTACTCAATGCATTAGCTACTGCATTGCCCTTTCCTGGTGTATATGCGATATCAAATTCATAGGAAGCCAGGAATTCTAGCCATCTTTGCTGTCGGAGATTAAGGTCCTTCTGGGAGAAGTGATACTTTGATGACTTATGATCGGTAAACAACCCGAATCTTTCTCCCAAGAGATAGTGTCTCCACATCTTCATTGCGAACACGATCGCTGCCAACTCCAAATCATGGATAGGATATCTTTTCTCATGCAGTTTCAGTTACCGACTAACATAAGCTACAATCCTACCTTCTTGCATCAATACAGCACCTAGTCTGGTACCACAGGCATCCTGTATACCGTCATTTCTTCATTCCCTTTCGGAATAACTAACACTGGGGCACATGTCAACTTTTCCTTTAGACTCTTAAAGGCATTCCCACACCTTTCGTCCCAAACGAAAGCATGATTCTTCTTGGTCAACTGAGTTAACGATGTGGCTATCTTGGAGAAGTCTTGGATAAACTTACAATAATATCCAGCTAATCCCAAGAAACTTCTTACATTTGTTTCATTCTTGGGCGTAGACCAATCTTGCACTGTAGACACCTTCGCAGGGTCCATGGCAATACCATTTCCTGAAACAACATGGCCCAAGAATCTCACTTCCCTTCTCCAAAAGTGACACTTAGAAAATTTCGCTTCCAATTGGTGTTTTCTTAACACTTCCATCCCTACCCTCAAATGTTCCTTGTGTTCTTCCTCTGTCCTCGAGTAAACAAGGATATCATCCACAAACACAAGAAAAACTTATTCAGTGGATCCCTGAATACCCTATTCATAAGGTCCACAGAATATGTTGGTGTATTGGTCAACCCAATGGCATGACCAACCACTCATAGAATCCAGACGGTGTCCGAAAGGCCATTTTAGGAATACTCTCAGCTATTACTTGGAGCTGATGAAAACCTGTCATAAGTTCCAACTGGGAGAACACTCTTGCTCATTCCAGTTGATCAAACAAATCATCTATCCATGGAAGGGGATACTTATTCTTCCTAGTCACCTTATTCAACTCGCGATAGTCTACACACAATCGAAGGGAACCCTCTGCCTTGGTAGCAAATACAACTGGTGCTCCCCACTCGGAGACACTCCTTCGGATAAATCCCTTCTTCAAAAGATCACTTACTTGCTCCCCGACCTCTCACTACTCCCTTGGCGCCATACGACGAAGTGGCATTACTATAGGTCTGGCATCTTTCAATAAATCAATACGGAACTCAATCTCTCGGTGTGGTGGAAGTACGATCACTTCCTTGAAGATATCCGGATACTGACCAGCAATAGGAACCCCTGATAACTCGTCCTGCGGGATGTCGAGGGAATTTAGAAAACTAGCCATCACCTCATTACTAGGTAGGCCACCAAACACTACCCTCCGCCCATCATCCGCCCTAATAGTCACCGAAAATCCCTGATAGTCTAACACCACCCCATATCTTTGGAGCCAGTCGACTCCCAAAATAATGCCAAACCCAGTAAAGCCTAAAACAAAGCAATCACAAGCAAACATATATCCATGACTCGATAAGACCACATTTCGACAAATCATACTAAGGCTAGTCAAACCACCATCGGGTTCGTCACAACTAAAGGTCTATCGACTATCTCGGGTTCCAATCCCAACCTATCTACCAGGTCACTAGATATGAAGGAATGGGAAGCCCCAGTATCAAACAATACTCGAATAGGAACATCATAAATAGAAAGCATACCTTGAAATGATGACATTCTTCCCATTCTCCGCCGCAATTAGGGCATTCAACGAAGAAGGAACAACATTAATAGCATATGCTTTCACAATCTGCTTCTCTTCAGGGGGTTGTGGACATTTATCCTTGTGATGTCCCACTTGGCCGCAATTGAAGCACTTCCTGTCCGCTGGCTTTGCTCGACATTCTTTGGCATAGTGGCCCTTCTTGCATAACTAAAGTACTCAACATCTTTCTTATCTTACTTTTTCTGACCATCCTTGGTCTGACTCTGCTTCCTTTTATTCTGAGAATTAATTTTGCCTCCACCGCTTGTCTGCGGCTTTGGCCCCCCTGCAGATGCAACAATGACTTCAGTCTTGGGCTTAGGATAAAGGCTCTCTGATCGCAATGCTTTCCTAACAATCAATTCAAAATTCTCATCAATATGGTTTATGTTATGTAATGACGGTCAGAACAAAGTCCACCTTCCTTGCATGCAAATGAGCTGGCACACAACTCCCATATAACAAAAGGAATCCCTTGATGTTACATGCCTACCAGCTCATATTTGTACACAATTCCTTCAATTTATTCCATGATGTGGGACAATTAATTCCAAACCATCATCCCTCCTTAACAACATGCGAGGCAATCCTAACAGTCTCCCCCTTGACTCGCATCCTACGAGTATCTTTTGAGAGCACTACCTTGCCCGCATGGCCCAATCCGAACCTTCGGCTCCGATACCACTGTTATGTAACGACGGTCGGAACAAAGTCCACCTTCCTTGAATGCAAATGAGCTAGCACACAACTCCCATATAACAAAAGGAATCCCTTGATGTTACGTGCCTACCAGCTCATATTTGTACACAATTCCTTCAATTTATTCCATGATGTGGGACAACTAATTCCAAACCATCATCCCTCCTTAGCAACATGCGAGACAGTCCTAACAGTTTATAAGCCTTTCCCCCAAATACTGATCTAAGTCTGTTATGAACTTCCCATTCTTCTTCTCGGGAGTATCGATAAGAAATAATCCACACTTCGATAAGGTATATATCGAACTCAGCAATATACTCCGATACTGCTTTACCGTTCTATTTAAGCTCCACGAACTTCCTAAACAACTCTGACTTTTGGGTCTTAAACTTTTGGGATAAACTTATCACTGAATCGGGTATTAAACTGATCCCAAGTAACTTGATCCTCTGGAGTAGCTATGTAACACCCCACATCTGTTAAGGTCACTCGCAAAGGGAATGCCTTAACTTCAATGGAGTATTATGGGTACTGGAACAGAAATATTACAAGACAGACATATATAAAACAACGGAAAATAAAGTGGAAGTACTTCAAATCATTTACTAAATATAAATTTTTACAAGAAAAGCCCATCAACTTCCAATACCCAATTTCATAGTTAAAATATCTGTCTTGCTCAAAAACAAAGAAGCATAAAAACAAACTGCACTATTCCCCAATAAAGCAGAGCAAGCCATAGCCAAGAGAAATCCAAGCCATACATGAAAGAGCCTTGGAGCTTGGTAAGATCGGAACTAAGCTGTATTCCCACTCTGTGAACCTGGGGGGAAACGGAAGAAAAGGAGGCGAAACAAAACGGGTCAGTCATAAAGACTGAGTAAGTCCTAATGACTTTCAGCATAAAAATGAGTAAAGATAACATGGCATGAATAAACTGAAAGTAAACATAAGCATGATGACAAGGTAGGCAAGATAAACTAAGATAACAAGATAAACTATGATAACAAGATAAACTAAGGTAACAAGATAAACTTCGGGCACGATGAAACAAGTATAACATCCCATAATTCCTATCAGGTATCCCACCGCATGGTTTCTATCAAGAATAACATCGCAAGGTTTCTAAGCTTTACCATTAAAATGATATCTATTTGCTCTGCACCACCTAACTAGCATTCTCATAAGTGTCTTACATGGAATGATCTGTACTCCTACTAGTATCCCAAATAGTGTCCTGTGTAACAAGGATCCGTAACCCCTACTAGTGTCCCAACTAGTTGCCCGTGTTATATAATAATTACAACGTGATCCCAATCCCCGCAATTATGATAGCCATCAGGTGTACATCGATTATGAGGATTCCACCTCGATCACCCCAATGGCCATGTATATATTCGATGCACCCTTACTACCTTATCGATCGGCTCACTACTTGACCTAGTTCTCGTTTGTGTCACGTGCCCCCCTACTTGTAGATACCTGTGCTGGTCCCACCATGGGGTGTATCAAGTCCCATGGTGGCAACCCTGACACAATCAAGATGCACAGCTTTATACCTACTGATGCCCAGTGGCTAAATTTTCTGCGCCGAAGTGTGTGCACGCATGCACTCCGTTAGAACCTGCACTGCTGCACCAACCGCCGCTAATTTGACCTCTTATAATCAGCCTAGTAATCGTGCCCCACCCTGCCTAGCTCAGGGTTCCGTTGATACCTAATGTGGGTTACTGCTGAAATGGGTCCCCGTTACTAGGTTTTTCTAATGGTTAAGTCTGTGGGCCTATATTCTCTGATATCACCCACCAACCCTGATGTGTACTTAACCCCGCTACCGATTCAAGCATGTGTATTTAATGGTTAAGTGTATGTGGGCCTATATTTACTAATATTACCCACCAACCCGATATGTACTTAACCCTTCTACTCGCTATGTTACCATGGTTAAGTGTTTACCTTAGTTAACTTAACCTTTCTCGCTTATTATGTTTGATTGGTTAAGTGTGGTTTATTAACTTAACCCCGTTCGTCTATCTGGTTACATTGGTTAAGAATTTTCTTATTAACTTAACCCCATGTGTTACTTAACCCTACCACGCATCACATCAGATTGGTTAAGTGCATGTTAAATTAACCCTATCCACTAGTCATATTATAATGGTTAAGTGTTATCAACTTATTCAAGTTAACTTAACCCACCCGCTTGTCCTATTATGTTGGTTAAGTGTTATTACTTAACCGCAGCCGCTTGTCTAATTAACCCATTGTATTAGTTAAGTGTTCTCATTAACTTAACCTCACTCTCTAGTCCAGTTTAATCATGTTATAGTGGTTAAACATTTGCTTAACCTTACCCACTCCCGTAGTCAACATATTAAATTGGTTAAGTGTCCAGATTAACCTAACCCTACCCACCAATTTAGTTAACATGTTGAAATTGGTTAAGTGTTCTAGTTAACTTAACCCTACCAACCCTAGCTCAGCTCTAGTTGTCTTATTAGGGCACCAACCTCTCACATTAGACAGATATTGTTGTGGCTGCCGGTGTGCCGGTCGGGTCCGGGCAGTCTTACGCCACAACTCAGTCTAACCTCGGGTCTTTATTGGGCTTTATTGGGCCTAAAGCTTAGCCTCCCACATTGGATTGGTATTGTTGGATAGCGTCGGTTAACGGCAGGTTTAACACACAACCACCTCGTGCTATTCGTATTTTCCAATTTACATTAATTATGTAAATTATTCAAATTCAAATTATTGCCCAATTTATTTCCAATCAATCTCATTAAATTAGGTATATAATTAATATCATTTTATGCCATAATTCTAATTTACATTTTAATTATGTAAATTGTTCAAATTCAAATTTACTGCCCAATTTGTTTCCAATCAATCTCATTAAATTAGGTATATAATTAATACCATTTTATGCCATAATTCTAATTTACATTTTAATTATGTAAATTGTTCAAATTCAAATTTACTGCCCAATTTGTTTCCAATCAATCTCATTAAATTAGGTATATAATTAATACCATTTTATGCCATAAATCACTTATGTGATAAATGACCAATTTATAGCAAGTTTTCCTATAATTAATCATTTTAACCCACCGTTACCCCGTCTAATATTAGGCTAATTATCTTAGCCTAATTTACGTTCGTATGATTTTTGAGTATAAAGTTTAGGCTAAAAACTTAGCCTAATTTAATGTACACAAATACACAATCGTAAACATGACAAAGGTATAATTTTGGCATTGATGGCATAATTAATGTGAACATAATGGGGTGAACTTGCAAAATGACATCATGAACATTACAGGGGTGAACTTGCAAAATAACCATTATGAACATTATAGTGTCATAAGTGTGAACTCGCAATTATAAGCTAATTCAACATATATGTGTATTTTTAACATAGGCCATATTAACATACATACATGAGAATTAGCAATATGAACTAATCAATATACATATGTTAATTTGCAACATAGACAAATCAACATACGTATATGCGAGTTAGCAACATAGGCTAATCAACATACACATGCGTTACTTGGTAACATAGATTAAATTAACATACTCACAAGCCAATCACAAATATATGATAAGTGTGGCATAGGTTTTTCCTATACATAAACATGTAGATTTGACAATTTGTCGCATGAATCTACAACATAAACTTGCATAATAAACTTATCAATAATTCCCAATTAAACATGATAATAGAATCAAATCACTGGCATATTATACAATATGACAAACATTGTACTCAATAATTTCCAATCCAACATGATAATAGAATCAAATCACTGGCATAATATTATACAACATAACCAAACATAATAAGCATCGTACTATTTTCATTTGATCGCAAAACATGATTTTAATCTTAATTCACATTCCGCAAATATAGCTAAACTTACATCAATTTCACTTTGTTTCATCGCCATATTATAATTAAATATTTAGATCTGAAAATAACTAGAACTTACAATGCGTAGATCGAGAATTAAGAACAGAGATTGTCGTAGAATCATTGTAGTGACTTTGATCTATTCTCTTGAATTGTTGTAGAAAGCTTTCACCTTTGATTTAAATCCAATTTGAATGCATAAGCTCTTGAAGTTGGGGATGGAGGCCGTGATCAAGAGAGATTTGGGCAGCACTTCGTTGTTAGGATGAATTATAGTGAATTAAGCTTGGTCTTATGGTGTTTTTATAGAAGTAGGAGCTAATTTAGGCCCTTAGATAAACCCTAGAACAGATTTGAACCCTCAAAATCCGTCACAGGCCATCAGATCAAAGCACAAGGCCAAGCAGGTGCACCCAGGCCAACTAGGCTTGACCAGACAAGTCGACAACCATGTCGACTGCCCAGTCGACATGGGGGGGTGGTGTCGACTGTGCAGCCGACACCCCTGTCGACTTGACCTGGGCGGGAATTTTCCCACCCTGCCCCCTGTGTGTTTGAATTCGAATTTGGCTCTAGTTTAAACTGTTTTGAACTTGAAATTTTCTGAAAACTTTGACGGGCCATAACTTGGTCATACGGACTCCGATTCTCGAAAACTCAGACTCTATTTCGCGTATTTTTCCGAGACGAACGCAATGGCGCAACCCTTTTCCCTTAATTCTGATTTTAAAATTTAATTCTGCCTTGATTTCTTTTTTTAACGGGTTGTTAAAATTCGGGTTGTTACATTCTTCCCTCCTTAAAGGATTTCGTCCCCAAAATCTCCAAGTTAGGAAGAACGTATCCTACCATCCATCATCCATCTACTCAAAACATCATCCACAAGCAATCATTGTCCTTAAAAAGATTTCTAATGCTATATGAACATATGCAGAAAGTGTGTGTATATGTTCCTTATCTAATGCAAATGATCAGGCCTGATTGATCTTTCTAATGCAAAATATATTAAGTGCCATGAATCCACATGTATGCAAATAATCCTAGTCACGTAAACACTATATGTGTGCACAAACATCCATCCATATGCAACATCCACATGATAACACATTCAATTTCATCCATAAACAAGTGTAAACACTCATGCATATACAATATGAAAGGTGACTGAGCCGATCTAGTGCCTAATGTGCGTGTATATGCATCCACGAGCAACCACTTGCAACCATCAATCATAACATGTCTCAAACACATGTTTAAACTCAATTGTTCCTTCCTAAAGATATAGTCGAATGATAGAAGCAAGTAAAAATTCTGCGCCCATCAAAGCTGGAAATCTACGTCACATATATACTGATTAGGAGAAGAATTCCCTAAGCACCAGCCCCGAAGACCGAAATCAACATCAGACTGACACCCAAAGAAATTCTCAACCCAACCAATATATATGTGATTCTAGGAAACTAAGCATGATGGAATCCTTTTAGGTCACAAGAAATCCCTTCCTAAAACCAACCCATATCCTGTAAAACCCAAAAGGTTTAATCAACCCAACGGACACCATCAAGCCCCAACATGTAAAACTAACAGATGAGTCATACTCCCTATGGGGTTTGCAACAGAAATTGGATTGAGAATAGGACCGAGAGGATATACACAAAAGATAGCATGCAAGTAAGCTCTATAGGAAAAAGGAATCAAGGATATACTCTTAAAAAGAGATATGATGCACGAATATAGTCTTCAATCTTCTAAGCCACATTCCCTTGAGCTTAACTCCGTTGTGCTTTGACCATCTTTAACTTCACAATTTCGTAGCTTCTTAATTCTTATTTCCAAAATATGAGTTGGAACCCATTTCACTATTGCCTCTCGTTCCACTTTCACTTATTCTCCTTTTTGTATACTCGGCTTACACATAACAGCGTACTCATGGTTTCACACACAAGCTCTCCAAAATTTACTAGTAAATCTTGGATCTCGTTCACTTACTAGAAAGTATTCCACATAGATGAATTATCTCTCGAAAATAAACAAATGTCAACCATGTTGCCCAATGTACTTACTTAGGTGACTCTCTACAACTCACGCATAAGCGAAATGACCCATCTGCCTTAGTGGCGAACACTACTCGAGCGGATCAACTAATGTATCAAGAGATTCCAGGTAACTAATCCTAATAGAACCCTAAAGGTTACACGTGACTTCGAGGGTATTACCGAGGCAAGTCAAAAGTCTAACTACCCTCCTTTCGAAACCGAGAATGGCACCCTTATCGAATGACCACTTCATCCCTAGAATCAACCCATAGCTCACCAAAAACATGAGCATTCCTTCTAAACTCAACACTTAGCATAGACATTCTCAAATCCTAACAAGTCATAAATAAATGAGCCGATTTCCCAACAGGATTTTAGATAAAAATGGGATCCTCTACTACGCTAGTACTAAGGTGCAGAGACTCATCTATCGAAGCAGAATTAAAAGGATGCAATGTACAAAAACAAAGTTCTAGTGGGATGATAGAAAAGAAAGTTAAACTTTTAACAGAACGTTAACGCCTCTCTTAGGTATACAATTGCCCTCTCGACGATCTTTCCTTTTTTCCCTTGTCCTTGTCCTATAATTAACTACATGTCCCTTTTTACCATACTAAAGATACTCTCTCTTGTCACGGGTTCTACTATTCTTTCACTTTGGCCTCTTTCCTTCCACCTTTTTTCCTCCTTCGTGGATTAAGCCATAACAACTAGTTTCTTGTTCTTACTATCCTTGTATAGTTTGTTGACAAGTCCCTCGAAGCAGCCTCCAACGCACGGCAATTCTACACAGCTTGAAATACGATTAGTCGCAAGTAAAACTACTACGGCTACAGATGGAGGTTGGGCACTTCTTTGCCCTTTCGACATATGTCGGATGCCTATGAAACTATGGTGAAAAGAGAGAGAAGAGATTTCAAGAGAGAATCAAAAGATAGTGCATATGGATTTGGGGAATATGCCTTTTAATCAAAACAAAGTTTTCTTGAAAATTTGCTTCTTTGTAAACGTTTTGAAAACTAGTTTCAGAAGGTTTTTGAAAACTTTTGCCCAGTCTGGTAACCTTCTGCTCTGATACCAAATGTAACACCCCACATCTGTTAAGGTCACTCACAAAGGGAATGCCTTAACTTCAATGGAGTATTATGGGTACTGGAACAGAAATATTACAAGACAGACATATATAAAACAGCGGAAAATAAAGTGGAAGTACTTCAAATCATTTACTAAATATAAATGTTTACAAGAAAAGCCCATCAACTTCCAGTACCCAATTTCATAGTTAAAATATCTGTCCTGCTCAAAAAAAAAGAAGCATAAAAAAAACTGCAGTATTCCCCAATAAAGCAGAGCAAGCCATAGCCAAGAGAAATCCAAGCCATACATGAAAGAGCCTTGGAGCTTGGTAAGATCGGAACTAAGTTTTATTCCCACTCTGTGAACCTGGGGGGGGGGGGAACGGAAGAAAAAGAGGCGAAACAAAACGGGTCAGTCATAAAGACTGAGTAAGTCCTAGTGACTTTCAGCATAAAAATGAGTAAAGATAACATGGCATGAATAAACTGAAAGTAAACATAGGCATGATGACAAGGTAGGCAAGATAAACTGAGATAACAAGATAAACTATGATAACAAGATAAACTAAGGTAATAAGATAAACTTCGGGCATGATGAAACAAGTATAACATCCCATAATTCCTATCAAGTATCACACCGCATGGTTTCTATCAAGAATAACATCGCAAGGTTTCTAAGCTTTACCATTAAAACGATATATATTTGCTCTACACCACATAACTAGCATCCTCATAAGTGTCTTACATGGAAAGATCTATACTCCTACTAGTATCCCAACTAGTGTCCTGTGTAACAAGGATCCGTACCCCCTACTAGTGTCCCAACTAGTAGCCCGTGTTATATAATAATTACAACGTGATCCCAATCCCCGCCATTATGGTAGCCTTCAGGTGTACATCGAATATGAGGATTCTACCTCGATCACCCCAATGGCCATGTATATATTCGATGCACCCTTACAACCTTATCGATCGGCTCCCTACTTGACCTAGTTCTCGTTTATGTCACACGGCCCCTACTTGTAGATACCTGTGCTGGTCCCACCATGGGGTGTATCAAGTCCCATGGTGGCAACCCTGACACAATCAAGATGCATAGCTTTATACCTAATGATGCCCAGTGGCTAAATTTTCTGTGCTGAAGTGTGTGCACGCCCGCACTCCGTTAGAACCTGCACTGCTGCACCAACCGCCGCTAATTTGACCTCTTATAATCAGCCCAGTAATCGTGCCCCACCCTGCCTAGCTCAGGGTTCCGTTGATACCTAATGTGGGTTACTGCTGAAATGGGTCCCCGTTACTAGGTTTTTCTAATGGTTAAGTCTGTGGGCCTATATTCTCTGATATCACCCACCAACCCTGATGTGTACTTAACCCCGCTACCGATTCAAACATGTGTATTTAATGGTCAAGTGTATGTGGGCCTATATTTACTAATATTACCCTCCAACCCGATATGTACTTAACCCTTCTACTCGTTATGTTACCATGGTTAAGTGTTTACCTTAGTTAACTTAACCTTTCTCGCTTATTATGTTTGATTGGTTAAGTGTGGTTTATTAACTTAACCCCTTTCGTCTATCTGGTTACATTGGTTAAGAATTTTCTTGTTAACTTAACCCCATGTGTTACTTAACCCTACCACGCATCACATCAGATTGGTTAAGTGCATGTTAACTTAACCCCATCCACCAGTCATATTATAATGGTTAAGTGTTATCAACTTATTCAAGTTAACTTAACCCACCCGCTTGTCCTGTTATGTTGGTTAAGTGTTACTACTTAACCACAACCACTTGTCTAATTAACCCATTGTATTAGTTAAGTGTTCTCATTAACTTAACCTCACTCTCTAGTCCAGTTTAATCATGTTATAATGGTTAAACATTTGCTTAACCTTACCCACTCCCGTAGTCAACATATTAAATTGGTTAAGTGTCCAGATTAACCTAACCCTACCCACCAATTTAGTTAACATGTTGAAATTGGTTAAGTGTTCTAGTTAACTTAACCCTACCAACCCTAGCTCAGCTCTAGTTGTCTTATTAGGGCACCAACCTCTCACATTAGACAGATATTGTTGTGGCTGCCGGTGTGCCGGTCGGGTCCGGGCAGTCTTACGCCACAACTCAGTCTAACCTCGGGTCTTTATTGGGCCTAATGCTTTGCCTCCCACATTGGATAGGTATTGCTGTGATTACTGGACAGCCGGGCGGGTCCGGGCAGGTTTACATCACAACTCAATCCAACCTCGTGCTAAGCATATTTGTATTTTCCAATTTACATTAATTATGTAAATCATTCAAATTCAAATTACTGCCCAATTTGTTTCCAATCAAACTCATTAAATTAGGTATATAATTAATACCATTTTATGCCATAATTCTAATTTACATTTTAGTTATGTAAATTATTCAAATTCAAATTTACTGCCCAATTTGTTTCCAATCAATCTCATTAAATTAGGTATATAATTAATACCATTTTATGCCATATTTCTAATTTACATTTTAATTATGTAAATTGTTCAAATTCAAATTTACTGCCCAATTTGTTTCCAATCAATCTCATTAAATTAGGTATATAATTAATACCATTTTATGCCATAAATCACTTATGTGATAAATGACCAATTTATAGCAAGTTTTCCTATAATTAATCATTTTAACCCACCGTTACCCCGTCTAATATTAGGCTAATTATCTTAGCCTAATTTACGTTCGTATGATTTTTGAGTATAAAGTTTAGGCTAAAAACTTAGCCTAATTTAATGTACACAAATACACAATCATAAACATGACAAAGGTATATTTTTGGCATTGATGGCATAATTAATGTGAACATAATGGGGTGAAGTTGCAAAATGACATCATGAACATTACAGGGGTGAACTTGCAAAATAACCATTATGAACATTATAGTGTCATAAGTGTGAACTTGCAATTATAAGCTAATTCAACATATATGTGTATTTTTAACATAGGCCATATTGGCATACATACATGAGAATTAGCAATATGAACTAATCAATATACATATGTTAATTTACAACATAGGCAAATCAACATACGTATATGCGAGTTAGAAACATAGGCTAATCAACATACACATGCGTTACTTGGTAACATAGATTAAATTAACATACTCACAAGCCAATCACAAATATATGATAAGTGTGGCATAGGTTTTTCCTATACATAAACATGCAGATTTGACAATTTGTCGCATGAATCTACAACATAAACTTGCATAATAAACTTATCAATAATTCCCAATTAAACATGATAATAGAATCAAATCACTGGCATATTATACAACATGACAAACATTGTACTCAATAATTCCCAATCCAACATGATAATAGAATCAAATCACTGGCATAATATTATACAACATAACCAAACATAATAAGCATTGTACTATTTTCATTTGATCGCAAAACATGATTTTAATCTTAATTCACATTCCGCAAATATAGCTAAACTTACATCAATTTCACTTTATTTCATCGCCATATTATAATTAAATATTTAGATCTGAAAATAACTAGAACTTACAATGCGTAGATCGAGAATTAAGAACAGAGATTGTCGTAGAATCGTTGTAGTGACTTTGATCTATTCTCTTGAATTGTTGTAGAAAGCTTTCACCTTGGATTTAAATCCAATTTGATTGCATAAGCTCTTGAAGTTGGAGATGGAGGCCGTGATTAAGAGAGATTTGGGCAGCACTTCGTTGTTAGGATGAATTGTAGTGAATTAAGCAAGGTCTTAGGGTGTTTTTATAGAAGTAGAAGCTAATTTAGGCCCTTAGATAAACCCTAGAACAGATCTGAACCCTCAAAATCCGTCACAGGCCATCAGAACAGAGCACAAGGCCAAGCAGGTGCACCCAGGCCAACTAGGCTTGACCAGGCAAGTCGACAACCATGTCGACTGCCCAGTCGACATGGGGGGGTGTCGACTGTGCAGTTGACACCCCTGTCGACTTGACCTGGGCGGGAATTTTCCCGCCCTGCCCCCTGTGTGTTTGAATTCGAATTTGGCTCTAGTTTTAAACTGTTTTGAACTTGAAATTTTCTGAAAACTTTGACGGGCCATAACTTGGTCATACGGACTCCGATTCTCGAAAACTCGGACTCTATTTCACGTATTTTTCCGAGAAGAACGCAATGGCGCAACCCGTTTCCCTTAATTCTGATTTTAAAATTTAATTCTGCCTTGATTTCTTGTTTTAACGGGTTGTTAAAATTCGGGTTGTTACAAGCTGTCTTAATAGCATTCCACCAATTCATTGCCCATCCTTGCAGCTGATGGGATGCTAGCTTTCTCTTCATTGCGTCTTTGATTCCTAGATCCTCGAAGATACGCTCACAACTATCAAGCCAATCCTGAACTTCTGTAGCCGATTCCGTTCCGTGGAACGGCTTCCCACCAAGACTAGTGTAATCCTTGCAAAGCTTGGCGAAATCGGCCCTAGGTGCCTGCACCGCTGCACCACCACCATTTGCAGTATTAGGAGATGCCCTCTGAACATTCCTAAGCGTCTCTCTCATGAAGTCAGTGAACATCGTCCACATATCAGGAGCATTCCTATTATTGGCTCCTGAACCAGTATTCCTCGTATATCGACTCATCATTCAATCTATAAGGAGAAATCGATTAACCATCTCTTCAGTGGTGCTAGTGCAGTGCGACTCCATCCTTAGATATACTAATAGTATATATCTAACTTTTGAAAACCCAAATATCACAAAATACGCGCTCTCATATATGTACTATCTCTCCCTGGTGTCTTTCCCTAGGCTAACTACGCAACCTAGAGCTCTGATACCAAGTGTGATGGCCCGCCCCGCACCAGCCGACATTTCCCCTGAAATGTGTTGTACCAATGTCCAACCAGCATGGGATGGTCGTCAGAAGAAAAGAAAGAAAACGAATGGATCAACAAAGAACCTGTAGTACATCTCACAGTGCATGGAACAAAATATATTAATAAAATAACTTGATATAAAACAGGAGAGACAATGCATAAGCTAAAAACTAAAACCATCATAGCAGCGGAAAATCCAAATATAGCATATGATCCAGATCATCATTATTACAACTTTTAAAACTGTCTCTAAAGCAAAATAGGAAGGTACACTACTAATGCCCAAAGTAGTGACCAGCAACAACACAGGGATAATATATGGGAATAATACGTTTAAACCTCCTGCTTGTCTCCGGACAGCTTCACGTGCATAACCAGCTAACCTGTCTCTAGTCTTCTTGTTTAAGAGAACCCAGAGTAATAAGAAAAGACATAAAACTCTGGGTTAGACAAAATTCTGGTATAAGCGATAAGCAGCAAAAACAGAACAATAACAGGTATACATAACCATACCTAAACCTGGACCTGCAACCAAAGAGTTATCACAACAGGATGTACAATACTCTAAGGTGATACTAACACATGATGTGTAAACGATAGGGAGGGGGTGTGCATGTCATGGTGATAGCAAACATCAAACATAGCAATCATCCTCACATCTCTCACTTAGTGCGTAAAGTATACGATATCCACCACTTTTATCACCCAATTCTTTGTTACGATCACTTTGCCCCATGGAGCCATAACGGCTCCACTGTACTGATATGCAACCACTAATACTTTGTTATGTCCACTCTGCCCCATGGAGTCATGACAACCCCACTGCATTGGCTCATAGCCCTGCTACAATCACTTTTCCCCATGGAGTTATGACAACTCCACTGCACTGATCCATAGACAATATCCGTCTCTCAGTGGTGAGCCAAAGCTATAGACATTGATAACCCCTTAGCACACAACCCGCAGTAAGGCCCAACTCATGAAGTTAACTTGTTGGTTCCCGTCTGGATCTTGAGTAATAACTTCCCATTTGGACTTCCTTTGCATCTCGGGTTTTAGTCGAATTGGAGTTAGTCTTCAAAAGAGTCACCATGTAGAAATAGAAGTACACGCCTGGTCTGGTCCGATTGTATAGTGTTCCAGTTCACCCATACAGTTCGGTTCGAGTGTTATCCTCCATTTGGTTTGGTTCGGGTGCGATCCTCCAACTCGGTTCGGTTCGATGCTTGCAATCCTGGTTCCAATCCGATCTGATCCCCATGCCAAGCTCCGGTCTGATCCTAGTTCCAATTCAACACATGTGCCCTTCCTTTTTGCCATGCACAATCTTGCAACTACTCTTGTTTGGTTCGGATATGTCCGATCCGAAATCCATATCCAATCCAATCTGGATCTCTGCAGCATTTCCAACGATCATATATCGTCCATTTTCGCTATACGACGGCGTTTTCAACCATTCTAACTTTCCTACAAGATTACTTAACATTCCAAACAGTCATAGTAACATATAGGATCAATCAGCAATGTCAAAACATCAAGCATATAGGTTATTTTAAATCAAACATACCTTAAACCCATGGTTTTCCCCTTAATCATGTTTAATCATATCTAATGATAGGATTAACGAAACATATCCAAATTTCTATCAGAGCCCTAAAATAATATTTAAGAATTTTAACATATTTTTCTAAATTTTTATGAGCCATAATTTTGTTAATTATCACTAATCACCCCTAATTAGCTGTAATTAGTGAAAAATAATGCAAATCACTCACCTTAGCCACAAATAAAACTTTATATCTAAAACTCAACTGTTTTGGGGCGATTTTCAATGTAACATAATAGCTCCAACTCTAATTTGACACTAATCTTCCTTGATTTGGTGTAGATTAAGCTAATACGTGATTAGAAAGCGATTTGGGATGAATTTAGAAAGTGGAGGCCATTGTTAGGGTAGAAGAGAGGTAAGTGACGGTTGTAAAAATGAATTAAAACTGAATTCCCTAACCCTATCATCCCTCTCATAACCCTAATCCCGAAATGGGTCATGGGCCTAGCTGCTAATCACTCTAATTAGGCCCGGTTAAGCTGTTTTTCACCTTCCAAACCTTATTTCAGCCATATCTCCCAAATGGTAAGTCCGTTTGACATATGTGACCTCTACGAAAAGGTAAACCATCATTCAAATCCAATGGAAGTTGTTTCAGGTCAAAAATCCATACCAATCAAAAGTTATAGGGAAACAAGATTCGCCAGGGGCATAACAGTCATTTAAAATTCGGCAAAAATCATTAACATTGGAAATGGCCCTAATAGTCGTTCTCCAAAGTTACACGACTATACAACCTCGTATGAAATTAAATAAATATTCTACGACCCTCCGATGCATAGAATGTGGGTCGTTACATCACGTGATGCTACATGTTCAACTACCCCACTCAGCTTTCTTCTTCCTTCACGTTCCAAAGTAACGGCCACCATTCGAAATGCTCAATGTCCACTTTACTTCTACTACTACCACGTTAAACCCAAAACGAAAAACAACCTGCTCCATTTGTTCTTCGTTCCTTTTCTTGCGCAGCTTTATATATATATCTTAGTTTCATAGTCCTTCCAGCTTCGTTAATACCCTTACTTCTTCTTTGAAACTTTCGGCCAATCCAGTTGTTTCTGACTGCCACTGCTTCTCTCTTTTCCACTGTGCCACTTCTCGCTTTCCTCGATGTATTTCTTCTCCAAACACCATGCAAGAAACTCCACTGCTTCAATTCTCCAAGACTGATCGCCTTCTGCTGTCACGTACCGCAAGCCTTCATGTTGCATTCCAAATGAAACCATATACTGCCACAAATAGTTTTCTTTTGTTTCATACCATCCCCAGCATAGTAAACACATTCAAAACAAAACCTTACCCTTCGTTGCCTTTCATACCACTACTGTTCATGCTTCTTCATTTTTAAAACCCAACAGTGAACCCACGTCATTGTGCCTAAAACCTTCCACTGGACCTCCATCTGTACTTTCCAAAGCCGTTGGCCGAGCCTCCTCGGCCTTCCCTTTGAACGACGAGCCCTACGATGGTGTCACGAACTCCCAGAACTCCTCTAATCCCAGCGTTCTCGAACTCAACCGCGGTCGACACCGTGAACTAAAGTTCATCACTACCGGTCAGTCAGTAGATCTCGATGCGTTCTTTGATTTTATAGTTATGAGTTTTGAGAAGTAACAAATGGATTAGAAGATTTAAAAAGAGAAAAATGGAAGAATATCGATTGTTCATGTTTATAATTTTAGAAGGAGAGGCGGCTATTTCATCTGTTGACTACGCGTAAATATTGGCCAATTATTTAGGGTTTAAGTTTTGTTGGGGTATATACAGGCAACACTTTAATATGAAAATATTACATACCAAACTTATCCACAAAGTAATAGGGTAAAACAACTACATATGTCTTCCGTTTTAGACGAAAATTTGTAATCTTAGCATAGAAAAACATCCAGACATAATGGGACAGATTTCGTTGAATTTCGAGTTCATTTGTGAAAAGTCCTTTATAAATCACACGTGAAGAACACACGTTTAAATTTCCCACGGTCACAAAATAAATCCAAATAACTTGAAACTTGAAACACTACACCTCATCATTAAGGATTTAATAAAATTAGTTTCACTGAAAAAGGAGTTCGTTTGATAATCCATTATTAAATTTTACGCGTGAAACAACGCTATTTTGGACACTCGAAATATCCAGTTTTCAAAAATAACAAACAATATATCTATCCTGACTCTAATCGTCAATACGAATTCAACGTAATTTGTTTCATGGCTTAATTCGATCATTTGCTCAAGTTATGATCAAAAACCCTTTTAAAGCGAATTAAATTATTAAATTAACCGCTATAATTCCATAGCGACTATTTTGAAATTTTGAATTGGACATAACTAACAAACTATAACATGAAATCTCAATTTTTCTTTTTCATTAGAAAATTATAACCAAATCGATCCAGACGATTCTTGTTTCACAGAATCCCAACTTATATCGGATCTGGTACATTCAATTGAATTTCAAAACTCAAATTACGAACTAAGCCATTTCGAGCTCGATTTATATTAAATATAGATTTAACTATTAAACTTCATTTAATAATGAATTATATATTTTAAATCTATTTAAAATTCCAAATAAATATTTAAAATAATAAAATATATTAAATATCTAACTACCGAAAATACGGGACGTTACATTCTTTCCAGCTTAAAAGAATTTAATCCCCGAAATTACTAAGGTAGAAGAAACATTATAACCCATTAACTTTTCAAACTCCAATTTATAATCAATCAAAAACCAGTTTACTACTGATAAATAATCTTTTCAAAAATATCAAAAACATCCAACACCTTTAATTCTCGAAAAATTCGGAAGAGTCTCCCCTGTACGGAGTGACTTCTGCGATATCACAGGAACAAATAATCTATATACATCGACCCACACGGTCGAAAAACAAAATTCAAAATCCAAAATTTTTATATTTTCGCATAAGCTTACCTTATGCGAGCGCTATTGAGCATACTTGCTCAACTTATTACGATATACTCAACCAAAATCAACCTCAAAGCCTTCAGGCACTTGTACTCAACTTAATTTACCATGTAAATAATTCTAGACAATATTCATCCATCAATAAGTATACTTCACAAGCTCAAAACTGAACAAGGAATAAATCATCCAATTTCTCTTGAAATTTATTAACTTATTTTTAAGTTAATTTACGATTCATTTTAATTCCAAATTAAATTTCTCATTCACACCTTCCATATGTGAATCTCTTCGGGTTGTATTAAACAATTTCAAATTCAAAATCCAATTTGAATTAGATTCAACTTAATCAAACGAACCAATATCTAAATAATATGATAAAATTATTTATTTTCTATACAAAAAATATATATTTCGGGTAAAATTATTTCATTTACCCTCATTACAAAACAATATCGTGCCCATTTCCAGTTCAATGTTTCTCAACACTTGAATCGATCAAACAACACAATACAAAACATATGTATATAAAATCTACAAATACGCGCTCTCATATATACACTCAACTCAATCTAGGTTAATACTAACCCCATCTCTATAGAGTTACGCCACAGAGCCAAGGTTATTACTAAACCAATAGCTCTGATACCATTGTAACGACCTAGGGAATTCGAAGCCCGAATTTCAACAATAATACATAAACCCGTATTAGTTGCCAGAATTCAATTATCGAAAACACCACATAGTTAATGAAAGAATATAGAGGGTGAGATAAGAAAGAAAGAAAATCTAGAATAGAAGAAGAAGAGGAACACAACACCATCAAAGTCTCACATTGCAGTGAAATAAAATATAATAGAAAACAAAACTTTACTGGGAGCTTTGAAATAAAAACTTACAATCATCAGGGTACATCAGTAATCTGGATAGTTAAAATAATCTATCCTCATATACAACACACAACGAAAAAATTACTAGATATCATAAGTCTGAAAGCCTTCAGCTTATCTCTGGACTTCACAGCATCCGATAACCTGAAACTGTACAACTCAGTCTAACCCAAGAATTTACAAAACACCGGATCAGTCTGGTGAACTAGAGTGAGAAAACTCGCTAAGTTTAAAAACATCACCCAACTTGATTTTAAAATAAAACTATTTCTTTTAGGAATCATAACTTATTCCGATATTATAATAGTGTCTTAATACAATTAAATAACAATCTAGCAGAACGCTTTCATCTCACGCTCCGCATATATATAGTATACAATCAAAACCGCGGGCTCTTATTGGATAGTGAATTTTCAACTATGACAAGGTATGGAACCACCATCCGATAATGTATCTCTAGAGGAAAATGGTTCAACAAGAACGTCTTGTTACCCGGCCACACATGACCGACCACTCATTTCGCTTGAGTGTATCGAATGTATATCACCAACAGTTGGGTGCGACCCATCGTTTCTCGATAAGGGAAAACATCGAAATAGATTAAAGAAGGAAATGAATTTTCTCTAGATAGGTAATTATACACCTTACTTAGGAGCTACCCACTTAGCCTTGCTACCTGCCCAATTTTTGCCATTACCCAGTTGAAGAGGTTTAATAATACCTTTACAATATTACATCATCATTCACTTTGAGTGCCACTTTGTCAGATCCGTCAAATCACTAATTGACATCCATAAAGATATTCTGGGAATTAAGCTAAGAGAAGAGTCTTCTCCACAATCAACAGAGATACGTTTGTAGAAATCAATATACGTGACTCTTAAGAAATACTCTGTCAGACATCCGTCCATATAAGTCATCCAATAACAGGATGAACCGAAGGCACCCTCCTACTACATCCTAGGTATCACCCTATAGATCAGTAGCGAGCAGTCCTGGCAATCCGTAGATTTCAACCATGATAGGATTATTGTATATCTCTGGCCACAAAACGCAAGATTTTAAGTAACTCTACCATTTTATGAAGATCTATGATCTTCAGTTTCTCCATCTCGACCAGTATCTAAGATCTTCAACATTTCGTATTTGTTGGTCGAAATGGTTTTCAAATATAAATTTGATCCCAGTCTTTCCGTCAAAACAATCGTATAGGCCAGATTTGATAGTCGGTTATTTAACTATCAAATAAAACAACAATTCAATCATAAAAATAGATTTACAGGCCCAATATTCAGCATCACTTGGCTTCTTTAATTAAAATGGTTAATTTGCAACTTAAAACTCTTTTCGATATTTCAACATAGCATTTCACTTCTTATTTAAATCATAATCTTTTCTTCAAAACTATTTACCATACCATTACTCGTTATCTATAATCGGGAAATCACTTTAACTCCCCACTCGTAAAACAATGTTACAAAATCTCTGTATTTCATTATTTGAAAATAATTACCAACACTTATAAAAATCCTATTTAAAGCACACCTTATCATTTCCTTTTTACCTTGAAAATATCATGATATTTCCACGCAATCTCCTTATGTTTCCCATTACCTTGGAAATCTCATTTTACATATTCTCGAGTCCTTTTATTTCCTCTACTCTGGAAATCATATTATATTCTCAAATATTTATTTACGTTACTTTGGAAATCCCATTGTATTCTAAAATATTTATACTTCACAATTCATTAGTCCCTGACCATAAATTGGTAAGAGAACAATTACCTAAGTATCAACCCCGAAGACTGAAATCAACATAAGATTAATATTCAGAAATTCACTCAACTCAACCAATCTCTAGTTAGGCTCCAGTTCTTATCTTAACTCGTTATTAACCGATATTATTCCATTTCTAATTCATTTGACCATTTTCCACTTTGAAAATATCGTTTTAATTCCATTCATTCACTTAATCTCATTATTAAGAAATTTAAAATCAACGTTTTAATTCAATATCTCTTTTATAAACCTTATTTTTAACTCAGGTTTAATATAAACCCTTTTTATCACTTTTTCTTTTACTTAATTCAAATGTTAAGTAAATATTTATTTTAAGCCATCATATTCGCTTAAAATACCTTTTATAACTTAGTTATAAAAACTAGGTTTTAATATAAACCCATTCATTTACTCCTTTCAAACCTTAACTGTATTTTGTTTCAAACTTGATTACTTATTTAAATGAATTTCATTTAAATAATAATCACTTAAATCCTTATTAATTAAAATAATAATTTACTTCATTATTAACTATTGTTTCAGTAGCTAATTTCTTTATTAACTAAATAAATAATAAATTTCCTTTTTTATTAAATTTCAATTTAAAATTAAACAACTGTTCATTAAACTATTCCATTTGATTAATTAAAATCAAATTAATCAAATAACAAATTTCAATTAGAATAATTGAATTAGTCAACTCTACCCATGATTATCTCGTTAATCAACTTTAATTAATCCTCCCTTTAAATTAATTAATAATATAATTAATTTAAATAATTTCATTTAATTGTTTCTTAGAACAATTAATCCAATTCTTAATCGTTACTTTAAATTCTGCTCAATTGCTTATAAATCTTATTTACATAAGAATTTTCCGGATAAAACACTTTACTAATTATTTATAACTAAAATAATAAATATTTTTTCTTTTAATAAATTTCAATTCAAAATTATAGATTTCAAAATCTATTCTCAGTTATAAAATATATTTTATAACTTCATTTCTGTCGACTTACCTAACGGTAAATCTATATTTATCAAATGATTGATTTACTGACCATGTGATGCAAATTATCCAACCAATACTACCCATTGGTAAATATCATAAAAAATGTTGAACTATGATTCAACAATCCATAAACAGATCAACCATTTAATCGGGCTGGTCATACAGTTCATAGAACGGTAATATGAAAATAAATAATAAATTTTGGATCCCTCCAACCTATTTCTGCCTGCATTCAAATACGTTATCTCAATTTCAATTCAATAAACTGATATAATATTCAATAATAAATATGTCACAGTAATCCAAGCATCCATATTTTAATTTAGTACGTTTATATTACTATAAATGTAACCAACAAGGTAAGTTACCTCATTTGGAAATAATCGTTAAAAATAACGATTGGTTCAAATTAAATTAAACAAACGTTTTATTTAATCAGTTCAGTTCAACACACACACACATACACACACACATACATACATACATATATATATATATATATATATCATCCATTAAACAATTATCAAATATAGCACACAAATAAAAAATCCGAGTTATATCAATATAAGTGGGTAAGCTGAGTGAGTTAAATCATTTTTATTGCATTTGTTTCTGAAACGGTTCGGTTACCGTTAAATTAAACAATGTTTAATTTAACTATAGATTTCGAGCTATCTCCATTTCTGTCCAGATCGGTTCCAGAATGTTGTGTCTGTTACCTTGATTCCATTTCAGCTTATTTCATCTCATTCTATTACGGGATAAAAGATATTCAAACTTTTAATTTCTATAATAAAATTTAATTAAATAAATCCTTAACCTTAGATTTAATATAAACAAATCACTTACGTTTAAATTACCAGTGTGTTCAAAGTTGTTACCTCCTCCCTTTTCGTGCAAAATAGTTGTTACTTTGCTAGACTTCCCCAAACAAACGTGATGTTTCCCATAGAAAATCAATACCACGCATTACTGTTTGCCACAATACTTTATATCCAAGACTTCACAATATTTGTGACGATCCCAAAACCCCGTGACACGGTGTTAAGGATAATCATTGGAATATAACACATTAATCATCATTAGCAGATCACAGATAATAGCATAAACATAAAATAGAATAATTTACACACATATGACAGCGGAATCATATAGATATCACCACATAAGAGAGCATAGTGCAGGATACAACTTAGTGCATAATAATACATAATCAGTCACCATCGCCAGAGGCGGAATCATACATAAAGAGTACATAAAATAAATATCAGTCTACATCGCCAAAGGCAGAATCATAATACATATACTGTAATGGCGGAAAGAGTCAAAGTCAGCACGGTGTAGTCAAGCCTCGCCATGAGCCAAAAGTGCGCCAGATACCTGTAACTAGGCTGCCCGTGTGAAAATGAGGGCACCCGAGTTTGCAAGGTGAAACAAACTATGAGTCAGTCATGGGACTGGTATGAGAAATCTACTTAACTTATTAACAACAATAATAAGGCAAATCAAAGGACCACGCCACTTTCGCGGAACGGGTTTACTCCAATGAGTGCTAGTGCGTGAAATAAAGTAAATGATTAAATCATCGCAATGCTTTTTATAAAATGAAGCCATTATAAGACTCAGGTCCCATCACACAATGCAACGCAAGCCAGAGGATAGAGTTTTACCTTATAATGGCCAAAAATGCTTCATACGAATAAAACAAAAGTGTTTGATATTATTACTAGTGCATATATGTTTCAAAAGCAAATTCAATCATAAATATCAATCCTAGGCGGCATAGCTACCATCTACTATGTCGCCATACTAGTAATACAATCACATCCGCATATTTCGTATTGGAAATTGGATTCCTTCATGAGTCGAGGCAAGGGGCAAGCTCCTCTCCGATTCGAGACGCTCTAGCAAATGTCCCAGGACCCCACTATGATCCTTGGATCTTCAGGGCCGGTCCTCTCTTACTTTTGAGGATTAATTATTCCTAAACACACGTTTCCCGGTCCTTACAGACCTATAATCGAGGCGCCTTATATTCCAACAGCCACACAGGTGAAAAGTATATAAAATGTCAGGGCTGGTAGGTCACTGACACCACCTTAGTTAGAAAGAAACGTAGTGCTCTCCCTGCAGTCACTATCCCGTTTTTGACTCATACCGAGGTGTGAGGCTTGCAAATCCACGTTATACACAAAGCTACGTCACACAGACCATGCTTTGATCATCAACCACAAGACTTTGCTTTGCAACAGAAGCCTTGATCATATGCCACTTAGGCGTGCCACACAGGCAATCCACTCCATGCGACTGATTTCTATCAATACATAACCTCTAAGCTCGTACGTCTCAGAGAAGGGCGTTAAGCAAGAGAATAAATTCTCCGCTGACAAACAAATATATATTTAACAGAGATCAATCAGCACAGAACAAAATCCAATGTCAGACACACATTCCATTTACAAGTCCGTTCTGGGTTTGAACGAAACTGGAGGCACCAAATTCCTCGCATATCCGTACAATCAACCGTATGTCTGGACGGCTACAACTTCAGCTCCTTCACGGTAGCTACTCCAATCACGAGCATCAGTAGCGCCCATCCATCCAATGTGAAGATCGTCGGTCTTCAATCGTCTTCGACTCTTCGACTTCTCAACGTCGATCGATTATTTGAAATGAGATGAACTCGGCCTTTTCAAATAACCCACGTATATTTAGATTTTCAAATCAATTTATCACATGGTTGCACTATTCAACATTCACATTTCAGTTCTTTAGTTATAATTTTCATGCTAAATACATTCAACCATCACATATCAAGCAAACACAACAAAATTGGTTTATTTTCACTCTATATCGTCTATAGTATTTTATAACGATATATCGCCGTTATTATTTATTTAAAACGGCCATATTTAATTAAACGACGATTCAGGTCGTGCCGATGCACTGCCGCTGTTTTTCAATAAATTTGTTTTACACATATCTGGAAATCTAACCGTTGGATCTTCACAAATTTTATGTCATTATAAAGATCATTTCAAAACGAATCCAATGGTTTCAGTTTTGGGAAAATCCGACGGTCGGATCTTCCACACTAGCCATTTGAAGTTACGATTTCAATTTACGAACTGCAGCGTCGTTATTCGATTTAATTTAATTATATATATATATATATATAAATAATCGTTTCGGGCGCGGTTTTTCTTCAGATTTGAATTAAACATTCCAGATAATCCAACCGTCGGATCTTCACAAAGTTGGTGCCGTTGGAAAGATATTTCCAAGGCGAACCCAACGGTTGCGGTTTCGGGAAAATCCAATGGTCGGATTTCCCGCACTAGTCGTTTGAAATCACGGTTTCAAAACACGAACTGCACGACCACGTTTCGTTTTAATTTTATTTATACTTATATATTTATATAAATATAGTTCATTCAACGATTTCAATATCGTTTTCACTTCAAATATTTCACTAACGCCTTTAAATTTTGGAAAATTTCGCCATAACCTCCTTTGTACGAGAGGGGCTGGGAAAATTCCTAAATAGCCACACGGGCGTCTCATGTCAAAAAGAAAAAGATTAAGCCAAGCGGCTAGCCAATAGGCTCATAAAATCATCACCCAAACAAAACAGTAAATGTGTACCTATTTGTCGGGCACAAAATTTTATTCCTCTTCTCTAGCCTCTTTGTTATAACCTGTTCAATAAATATGCATGTACATATATACAATTCTTATCACTTATCATTTTCCATTCAACTTCATATTTGATTCACTTTGGTTTAAAAAACACCATTCATTCCAATGTCGCTTGCATAGGCAAAAATCATATCATTAGCTAATTAATGAATATTTCAACTCATGCATATTTATTTGAACAAGTGGCTATTTTTAACACTTCACAATTCAAAGATGATAATTTCGGCGAACTAAAATATATTTCAACACATGACTATTTTATTTAGTTCCTATGCATGTTAAAAATAATATTTCTTTCACAAATATTTATTTCAACGCTCGCATATCTTTAGCATATCATATATGTGATAAAAATGATATTTTTATCCTTTAAAATATTTATTCGACACGTGAATGTTTTTAACACTTCATAGTTTCAATAAAAATGTAATTTTTATTGTTCAATCTTTTTATTCAACACGTGAACTTTTCCAATACACACACTTCTCATCACATGAGCACCTCCACACATGGATATTTTATATATGTTGTTCATATAAGAAAGACGAAATTTTTATTGTTGAAACTATTTATAAATAAGGCGAATATTTTACATACTTCATATATAATATAAAAATGTGATTTTTATTATTTAAACACTTCATTCGTTCATACATGAATTTAATTTTCACACAACACTTCTCAACACATGAGCATTTCCACACATGGATATAGTTTCAACACATGACTTTAATTTCAACGCATGAAGATAATTTCAACATATGAAAATAATTCTAACACATGAATATTATTCAAAATTTCGGCAGCATAACGGCAGGGTAGTTAAATCCGGCACCGTCCCTAGTAAGGCTCCTCGCTCTACCTTAAAACCTCGCGGTTTTTGACAATGGGGATTCATGCATCTAATTCGCACGCAGGCAGCATGTTTATTTTTTTTTCCATAATTATTTCCAATTCATTTCAATCACCAATGGGTATTTTTCAACCACAACCAATCAATATCAACCACAAACAATTATTCAACCATTCGCATTTTTCATCCAATATTTCACACCAATACACACCAATAAATATCGTCCATGGTTTGTGGACGAGGGGAGTGTGTATATATATATATAATTGCTATATTTCACTTGCATTTCAACACATATATCAATTATTCTATGCATGTATAATTCATACTTCGCTTATATAGCTTACACCACGCATGTACATGAGGTACACAACTCGTGTGTAATTTATATTTCACTTATATAATTTATACACGACATTTTCCATTCAACTTCATTTAATTTAGATTTCTCACATTGGTTTTCGGAGTGCTGAAAATCGTAGATGACTCAGAAAAATCCGCGGTCTCTTCTATGTGGTAGAGAGCTTCCTTGCGGTCCCGATGTTTCCTGTTTCATCGAATTTCATCAACACACCATAAAGATATGATTTTTCAAAGTTCAAACATCAAAAAGAACTCACCTTTATCGATGGTTCAAAACTAGGGTTGTAGTTTTCGCGAAAACCGAGGCACGATGGGATGATCAGAGGTGATGACGTGGAAGAGGGAGGAGAGGGGAGTCGGCGCAAAGTGGTTTGAGGTGGTTCGGTGGTCGATGGCGCACGTGGCGACGCTGGGAAGTGTCGGGGTTTGGGTCGTCGATTCTGGCGATGGAGGAGGCGATAGGGGTCGGGGTAGGGTCGGATTGGAAGAGGAGAGGGAGGCCTGTCGACTGGTGGTGGTGGCGGCTGGAATCGCCTGTGGCGGCGGCGATTTAGAGGGGAAGCGACGAACGATATCGATCATCGGTGGAGAGAGAAAAACGAGGGTTTTGATGTTCTTTTTATTTTTAAAAATAATGAATGAAAATTCTGATTGGCCCATAGTTTTAATAAATTTTTAAATAGTGTTTCTCCACACGGACACCAATTCAAACCCGACGACTGTCGTCCCTGGCTAATTATCCCCATCCCGGACATAATGGGATATGTTTCGTTGGCCAATTCGACTATTACAGTCAGTTATTTTTCAAATTAAAACATAAAACATTTAATTTTTTACTTTGAACGTACATTTCAATTTGCCAGGGCCACAAACTGATTTGAAAAATTCCAGAAAAATAAATCTAGCTATGTTTTGACGCTACGGTCCCAACAAAACTAGTTTCGTCAAATTCTGAGATCGTTTGAAAAATGGCCATTTTCTGGTCGATCCAATTTAACAGAAATTGACCAAACACATTTTCCTTTGCCACGCTCACATACTAGCTTCAAAAATTATGAATTTTGAAACCTAGCAATAGTTTGACATCTCGGACCCAACAAAAGTGGTTTCGTCGAATTCCGAGGTCGTTTGCAAAATATCAATTTTCCAGGGCTATATATTCTATATAGCGATCTTTCTGAAAATTCATTCGGCCATAACTTTTGATTCCCGTTATGAAACTTCGATTTTTCAGATTCGTTAGAAAGGTATTGATAAACAGATTTAAATATTTTTGGTTTCACTAAAGTCTGTTATATTTTCCACCCTGCACAGTAGTCAAAGTTTGAATTCAAATTTTCAAACTGACTCACTATTTCTAATTCATTATTTTATTGAAATATTCTATTGCAATTGTTCAAATTCCTTTGAAATAACCAAATTAAAAATTTTAAATTGTCTTGTATTTTCCGGGTTGTTACAATCTCCCCCACTTAAAACTTTTCGTCCTCGAAAAGGAAACAATAGTAAAGTAGGAAACAAAATGTAAATGCAAAGTATTGTAACGGTACCTTGCACCGGAGTTAGTCAGAGATGTCCACTCTGCATTTGGGGTAAGCTTGCTTAATGCTTTCCTCAGTCTCCCAAGTACAGTCTCTAGGATCACTACTCCACTGCACTTTAACTAAATGAACCTTTTTGCTTCTTAGTTCTCTAGTTTCTTTGCCAACAATCTTTAATGGCTCTCTTCTGACTGCTAATTCTAGAGTTATGTCTATATCCTGTTGCGCTGCTTCTTCTACAACAAGATCCGGATCATGCACATGTCTTCAAAGTTGAGATACGTGAAATACATCATGCACTCCAGGCAACCAATCTGGTAATTGAACCCTATAAGCAAGAGTTCCAATTCGTTCAAGTATAGGAAAGGGACCAATAAATCTCGGTGCCAACTTCCCAGTTTTGCCAAATCTGATTACTCCTCTCATCGGAGAAACTTTCAAATAAACATGGTCACCAATAGCAAATGTCAAATCTCTTCTTCTAGAATCTGCATAACTTTTCTGTCGGCTTTGCGCGGTTCTCAATCGCTTTTTGATGAAGTCCACTTTATCAGATGCTTCTCGAATCATATCGGGTCCTAACACAAGTCTGTTGCCAGGTTCTACCCAACATGCTGGAGATCTACACGGTCTGCCATATAATGCTTCAAATGGCGACATTCCCAAACTTGCTTGATAGCTATTGTTATATGAGAATTCTGCCGAATGCAAGTGATCTTCCCATGACCCACCAAAATCAATTATACACGCCCGCAATAAATCTTCTAGAATTCTATTCACCCGCTCAGTTTGGCCATCGGTTTGAGGGTGATAAGCGGTGCTCATATTCAATTTCGTTCCCAATTTGTCTGGAAAGCCTCCCAGAATTTGCTAGCAAATATTGGGTCTCTATCACTGACTATGCTGATGGGAATTCCATGCAGCTCAACGATTTCTTTGAAATATACCTGTGCTACACTTTGAGCGGTTCTATTGGATCTGACAGGTATGAAATGGGCAGTCTTCGTGAAGCGATCTACGATTACCCAAATGCTGTCATTACCTTTCCTGGTTCGCGGCAAACCATCTATGAAATCCATGGAAATCTGCTCCCATTTCCAACCTGGGACTTCCAACGGTTGCAACAATCCAGCTAGCTTCTGTTGGTCGCTCTTTACTAATTGACAAGTAGGGCATCTGCTTACATACAAAGAAATATCCCTCTTCATTGCCTTCCACCAGAAAGTGCGTTTGATATCGTTGTACATTTTACTCACACCAGGATGAATGCAAAGTTTGGATTTATGGCATTCATCTAGCACTTCCCTTCGAAGGCCTGGAATATTTGGAATGCAAATCCTATCATTTAACATGAGAACCCCTTTATCGTCAATACGGAAACTTGTGGTTTCTCCTTCCTTGACCCTCTGACTGATTCTCTGAATGAATTCATCGTCTTTTTGAAGGGCGGAAATCTTATCAATCAATCCAGGCGTGATTATAAGATTGGCAATGATTGTGGTTTTTCTACTAAGCGCATCCGCTACAACGTTAGCCTTCCCCGGCGTATACAGGATATCAAGATCATACGCTGCAAGAAATTCTAGCCAACGCTGTTGTCTCAAATTCAGATCTTTCTGGGTGCATAAATACTTCAATGATTGATGATCTGTGTACAGCACAAATTTCTCGCCCAATAAATAATGTCTCCAGATTTTCAACGCAAAAACGATAGCTAGCAACTCAAGATCATGAGTTACATAATTCTTCTCATGCGGTTTCAGTGGGCGGCTTGCATAAGCGACTACTTGGCCTCTTTGCATTAACACTGCACCAAGACCTCTAATAGAAGCATCTGTCCAAACCGTCAAATCCTGATTGCCATCGATAATGGTTAACACTGGAGCAGTTGTCAGTTTCGATTTCAATTCCTGGAAAGCTTCTTCACAGTCGGAAGTCCACTTAAATTTCCCATGCTTTTTCGTGAGCTTCGTTAACGGACCGGATATCTTCGAAAAATCCTTAACGAACTTTCGATAATAACTAGCCAACCCCATAAAACTTCTAACTTCTATGGGTGTAGTGGGTTGTTTCCAGTCTTGAATCGCTGTTATTTTGCTTGGATCTACAGAAATCCCTTTCTTTGACACAACATGGCCAAGAAACTTCACTTCTTCTTGCCAGAAGACACATTTAGAGAATTTGGCTTTGAAGACGTTCTTTCTTAGAATCTCCAATACTTGTTCTAAGTGTTTTTCATGCTCGGGTTTTGATTTGGAGTAGATTAAAATATCATCGATGAAAACGAGGACAAATTTATTCAGAACTCCCCTGAACACTCTATTCATTAGATCGACAAAGTATGTTGGAGCATTGCAAAGGCCGAACGGCATTACTAACCATTCATAAAATATGTCTGGACCTCTGAAAGCTGTCAGAGGAACACACTCCTCTGCTATTCTCAACTGATGAAAACCTGTAGCTAGGTCCATTCGGGAAAATACTCTCGCCCCATTTAATTGGTCTAGCAGATCATCGATGCGGGGTAATGGGTATTTATTTTTGAGCGTTTGTTTGTTGAGGTCTCGGTAATCAATGCACAATCGAAGAGTACCGTCTGACTTTGGGACAAACACAACAGCTGCACCCCAATTAGAAAAGCTAGGTCTGATTAGACCCTTCCACAACAGTTGACGAGTTTGATCGCCTAATTCTTCTTTTACTTTTGGAGTCATTCGGCGAATTGGATGTACCACTGGTCTGGCATTGGGAATTAGATCGATTCTGAATTCTGTTTCCCTTTGCGGAGGTAAGTTTTCGACTTCTTCAAACACATCCGCATAGTTTCTGACAATAGGAATCTTTTCTATGGAAGTGGGGATAACTTCTAATGCCGACCAAAATTCTTCCCTATCTGGATTTGAACCATGGCATGGTACAGTAATATATCCAAGCTTCGTTCGAATTTTAACGATTCTTTCCGCACAATTTACTTCAACTTCATATTTCGTTAACCATTCTAACCCAAGGATAACGTCGAATTCGGGAAAATCCATAACGATTAAATTAATGGGAAATTTGTAGGAAGAATAAGAGATTGGCACTCTACAATATGAACTGAGAACAATAGAATCCCCTATCGGATTATGTACTTCCACCGATTCTGTAAGCTTCCTCTGTTTTAACTTTAATTTGTGCACTATGTTACTAGAAATAAAACTACGCGACATACCCGTGTCAAACAATATAGAGACGGGAATATTTTTAATTGTAAGGGTACCTCCCAAAACATCGGGTTTACCTGCTCCTTCGGAAGCAGCTGGCGGGTTCGACCCGTCATACACGTGAGCTACTGCGGCCTTCTTCAGCAAAGGACAGTCTTTGACAAGATGATCCGTCTTGCGGCAATCAAAGCAGGAGCGAGGGTTCTGAGAGCCCTGGCTTGAACCTTGTGAATTTGTCTTCTGCCTCTTCGAGGCTGTGCAAACATTAGAGAAGTGCCCCATTTTTCCACAGTTATAGCAGCTTCCTCTTGGCGGCTTGCCAGTCTATGGTTTCGATGATGCTGCTTGGCTTAAATCAGCTTGATTCACGGCAGGCTTGCGTTTGTTTCCGGCTTGGCTTTTAGCGCGGTCCTGCTCCGGGTGCCTTTGGTCAAGGTCTTCGTAGTTGCATGTCATTTCCACCAATTCATTAAATCCTAGCTTGATGTGGGCCATGGCTCTATCATGATACTGTCGCTTCAGCCCTAGGATGAACCTCTTATTCTTGGACTTTGTAGTGGCGACAAGCTCCGGAGCATAGGGGGACAACTGTGTAAATTTATTCAGATAATCCTGCACTGAAAGATCCCCCTGCTGGAGGTTGGCGAAGTCATCGTGCATTCGTTCTAAGGCTTGTTCTGGGACATATTTCTCTTTAAAGAGTTCTTTGAATCCATCCCAGGTTCTTCCAGCTTCTCTATTCCCAGCGGTGAGAGATTCCCGCCATAGTTCAGCTTGTTCCGGCATAAGCCAGGCGCCCATAATAGCTTTATCTTGATCTCCAAGCCTTAGGCCTTCTAGTACCTTCTCGCATGTTTTGAGCCATGCAAGGGCCTCTATTACTGTGCCAGTTCCCGAGAAGGTCTTGCCTCCTAGGTTTTTGTATCTCTTAGCTACGCGGTCCAGCTCGAAGTATTGAGCGGCCGGGGGTTGTATCAAAGGTCCTTCTTCTACTGGGACTTCTCCCCATCCTCTGCCACGGCCAGCACAGCCTCCTCTAGCGGCGGCTGCTCGGGTAGCCATTTTTCAAATTCTGTATAAGCAAGAAAAGAGTCAGCTTACAGAAACGATAATTTATTGTATGGTTAAGCAGAAAATTTAAGAAAAGATAACGATGGACTGATCAAATTGTTTTTTTTTTTTTTTTGCTATTCTGCTTGGCTCATTCTAGCACTTTACTAGTCCTATCTCTAATGAGCTACTCGCCTTA